>JAXIUT010000009.1:24612000-24634951 GCA_035586675.1 Eurytoma californica | reverse complement strand
ATCAAACTTTCCTAACAAAAAATACTTTGTTAGGCGAGTTTGATTGTTTAACTTTTTTATTGGTATTATTTGAGGCTTCTTATAAATATTCGGTTCAATTACGTTATAAATGAAATGACGCATTTGATAGAGAATTAATATTCAAAAAATTTAGTTCCTATAAATGCTAATTATTTGATAATGTAATGAAGGCTTAGTAAATTAATGTTCAACGACAATGACAATATTCTTCTATTTAACGGTTATTCTTAAAATTCATTCTGTAACTCGTTTTGTTAATAAACTATATTCATTTCTTGTGTATTAGTACCTCCTTTGGTAGCATTAAAAGTTAAAGTTTATTGAATAGACTACTTAGTGTAATCTTGTATTAAAATGTATGACATTATATCTTACTAAAAATTATTAATAATTATTGTGTAATTTAAACAGTGGAAATCGTACTATCGAAAAAAATTCCTTACTTAATATGTCATTTAAATATCAGGGCGGTGCAGTCAGGTTTTAGGGGTTTGGTTAAGGAATAATCCTTCTAAAACTCCGGATTCGGGTCCGAAAATGTATCTTTATATATTCCATCATGCAGTTATTGAAATTATTGTAAAACAAAAATGAAAACACACAGATAATTTTTTGCTTAAAATTATAAATCTCTAATATGAAAAATTACGTATTTTTATTTATATATATGTTTTGGGCATGTCTAGCAACTATAGAGAAATTTATTAATAACAATTCCACGTATTTTTTATAACTAACATTTTTTTGAAACTAAACATTTGATATAGAATTGCAAATAAATTCGACAGTTATTTATTTATTTTTTTATTTAATTGCCTACGTGCCGTGGCTGCTGGTACTAAAGGGATTTTAGTTAGGAAGGGATCCCTAAGATTTGAGGAGCGATTATTGAAGGCATAACATCGCCGAGAAGGCTCGTGGTTTAATAAAAGACTACAACGATTAAGCCCCTGTTAATACTTTTAAAATTGACTAAAAAGTTTAATTGTAAGATTTGCCTTGCAACTTATTTCGTGGAGGGGAAATAAGGGTTAATTCGAGCCCTGCGGCAATCAAACGGCGATCGTTGAAGGGACCGTACATACAAGGAGGCTGATCGCGTTTTACGGATTCTAAAAGTATTTTTATTTTGAGTAAATGATAATGATAATTACTAATAATCGCGAATTTAAGGCACCAGATAATGTTCTTGGTAAGAATTTATTAATTCTTGTATAATAGAATGCTAAATATTCATTTTATTATTGTAAATATTTTATTTTTGTTATTTTTTTATTTTTTTTATTTACAAGGCTCCTAATATTTTATTTACGCACCCATTGGGTAGCCTGTCACAGGAAATATTTAAAGTATCAATCAATATACTATATATATAATAGTACGTAAATAAAAAGACTTAATGTTAAACCCCAGTTAGGGTATGAGCTCTAAAATATAATAAGGTCAATTGCAATAGTCTCCACGCGGCGGATTTCGCGGAGTAGAAGAGAAGGATAGAGCTCGTCAGTCGTCGAGCCCTGCGGAGTGCGGCATTCAAACGGCGACCGTTGAAGGGGTAAGATCGTGGAAGCGGCTTGCAGCTTTAGAGTCCGAAAATATACGTTTTATCAGTAAATGTTCATTCATAGTGGTTATTAATCATAGATTCTACCCGCTACATAAAGTGTAAGGTAACAATTTACGTGTGGTATTACTTAGAATTGCGAATATTGCCATACAAGGCAATCCAATAGGCGCCCAATGGGCAGTCCGCCATTTTGTAGATCAATTATGTCTCATCGCTGCAATTAAATTTTAACAAAATTTTTAAGATCCTTGTTCATTTCTAGTTTTTACATTGTCTTGCGTTGTGTCGTAAATAGTGATATGACAGTTTTTGGAGTGAAAGTCGGTTTAAAATCAGTTTTAATATTTTTAACATCCGCACGCCAGTTCAAAACTGTTATCTCACGGAACAATGGTGCAAAAAGCACGTAATTTGTTGAGAAGTTGAAGTTGAGAAAATTGAAGAAGACTTTGATAGATAGAGGCTATGAATGGGTATGCGAACAGTTATAAGGTTAGGTGATGGCTCGTCTGACTCGTCTCCAGTCTTGTATATCAGATTGATGATCGTGAGGATATGTGCTAATTTATTTATGGATTTTGTCGATTAAGATTGTACTTAAATGTACTAAATACAAGTTTTCTCTATTTTTTCAAAATCTATTTGATTTATTAGTCGTATTCTGTCTTTTATTTAACAATTTTTCCCAAAAAATTGTTTTACTATTGGAATTTTGATAGGTTTTTCTGTTTTTCAAAACCAAATTCCTTCATTTATTTTCAAAGGAATAAGAATATCCAGAGTTTTCTGACTCGCATTTGAACTGCTGCTTATTTACCTTATAGATATAATGGTCATATTTTTATTAACGTAAACTACATTATTTACAAGGCTATTTAACTAGTCTAACTTTTCAGAGAAAAAAGTTCATGCAGATGACCATGGCCACTATCTTGAGATTATTCCATCACAGAGCTTTAAATTACTTTGAATACATTGCTAATGCAGTTTTCTTCACATCCATGAAGCTTTTTGAAAATAACAGTGAGTAATGATGCCTTAATAATTATTTTTCTTATCTTATTATGTCCTATTATATTCTAAATCCTTGTATGTTGATTATAATCAACATACTACTACTATAGTAGTAGTTTTAGCTGGACTCGCATCTTTTAGTTTCCTTTGTTGCCACATTATTACTTTTTATTATAATCTTGATCTTTTGAACATCAAAGTACATGTATTAAGTTTATTTCCTTTATAATAAATACTAAAATACTAACTTTTTCAACTTGCCACAGCAAAGCTTCTGCCAAGGCTCCTGCAGATGTCAACATACGTTCATCATAATGTTTCATTGCCTAGCATGAGTTATACATTATTATGGTATTCGCCACATGTGCACAGTTTCTTCAGTTCCTTCAGTATGTTAATGAGTAATACCTTGTCCTTTACGCTATAATATCCTTACACCTTACATGTCAGTTAACACTCATTTTTTTTCACAACAGTTTTCACAGCATGTCTCTTCAAGATTCTACTGGTTACTGAATTAAATGAGTGCTATTATCAGACCAATATTCTTCACTCATGACACATCTGCATGATATGATGACATTGCCCTTTTCTGAAACATATAACCTGAAGAGGCATTTAAAATGCTTAACAAAGCAGAGCTACATTGAGCTAAGGTATGAAGTAGGAAGCAGACAGAGTTAAGATTTGTATATATATATTGCTTCTTTTTTGACAGTACAACAGATCAAGTCAGCTAGATTCCAGTAATTGGTGTTCCTTATATTTAATCTTACTTGGAAAAACTAAAATCAATAAAATAATCAAAATAAATTAAATATTTAAAATATCATCCACAATTTGGATGCTCTTAGGCAACAAATAAAATTAATGGTTTGAAGAGAACACAATGACAAAAAAATAATAAACATTGCTAGTCTCGTTATGCATGCATTATAATTTATGCACATTTTGTTACGGTTCTTTAACTATGGCTAATTTTCGCAAATGAACTTTTGAATGGATTTTTTAATTACTTGTGTCTTAATTTAGACTTCAAGGATGCACAAGGTCTTGCAGAATATACTCTTGCGTATCTCGGTAGAATAGGCTTTTTATGTCGAGATAGTTATCTCGAACAGTATGTACTTTATTCAGTACATTCATTTTATTAATTAGTTAAGCCCGAAATGGATGTTTTACATATATCGAAAGGTGCCGCATTGTAAAAGCAACGAATCGTGATTTATGTCCAATTTTGTAAATTTCACTAATTTTTTGCTTCGATCTCGGCTTCGGGAAATCGTGATTATTATACATTCTGACTTGTGCGGGATTATTTGGAAACGTAACTGTTATTTTCTCCTTATAACCCTACGACTTATTTTGTCCTCGAAAACCGTTGCCATTGCAACGTCAATTCCTATGGTATCATTACGTTATTTCACCGTTTACCTAGCACTTACTAATTGCAATTGCGCGTGACGCCGCTCGGTCGATTTTCATTGAAGTCTGTTGTAGTAATTATAAACACGTTGTGTAAGAGCAAATAGTGTAAGCGTTATGGTCTGCTTCTTTCAGACCTTCAATTTGCTTGGCTTTCGTGAAACTTTTTTCTAATTGAACAATAGTAGATGATAGAGGAGGTCTGGAATTTCTGTACATGAAAATATACGAAATTTTACGTGAGATCTCATGAAATATTAATATGAGTAATCAGAGATGTAAAAACGTATATTGTATGTCATTGCTTGCTGTCATCATTAGGTGCTTGATTATTCATAAAATCCGTACAATATGTATTTTTAAGCCAATTTCTTTTTTAAACTTAAGTAAGATTTTACTCAATGTTATGATATCTCATATGAATTTGGTATGAAATCTTATGAGTTTTAAATTGCGGCATAGCATATAAAGTCTTCGGGCTCCAAATCATGTATTGTATATTCTAAGTTACATATTATATGAAATTATGCCCATATTTACATACACGAAAAAACTTTGCTAATTATTTCGGAGCAATTTTTTTATTTTTTCAACATAACTTCTCAACATATTTCAATAGCCATAACAATAACTTTTTTTTATAAAGTGACGGTAGTCATTGAGTCTCCGTCGTAAATTTAACAGTAAACTAAACTAAACAGATTTATTAATTATTAATAAATTGTCTTTTTCAGCTCAAAGTTTTGGGCCGCCTGAAGAGTAGCACCGCGTGTTCTGATTTCAACAACCATCTCACTGCAACACCCTTCGACTTACCCTACTTTGGATAACGTGGCTCAGCTATCCAAGTACCTCGGACGCATGCATAAAGGATTACTTGATAACAGACAAGATCACTTCAGTCAATGAACCAAGAAACTCCCTCGTACGCTACACGGCCACTTCATTGGAGAGCATGGGTAAATTATTTATAACAGATAAGAACTCAATTTTTTGTATTTAAGATAAGAATTTCTTGTGGACAATTGTATTTGTTTTTAATTTTTCAGTTTAACATACCCTTATCTGAAGGATCGTCTTAAGATAACTGACAAATGAGATACAAATTAGCGGATAATGTAGTAGTCATTCGCGCAACGGATTTGTCACCTGTGATAGAAAACACCGTTGTTGCAAAGGATATACATTAATCCACTTACACTTGACATTCGACTATATGTAAGTCAAGAATTTATACACAATATTGTTTTGCTTGCATGTAGTAATTTTATTAAGTTTAAAACAATATTACGTATACATTTACGATTATTAGTACTAAGAAACATTTTTATTGACATTTCAATATTTTCCAGATTTAAAGTGCCGTACTGACATGGGAAAAAGCATGTTTGCCGGGTCAGTTTTCCGTATGATGATGGCGCAAGCGGATTGGCTGTACTACGAGAACAGGAACGCCCATCGTTACGCTGTACGGAGAGACCTAAATTACGAGGGATGGCTTCCAGCATATTCAACACAATGGCATATTCGTAACAGCAAGCACGAGACATATTACCATCAAAGCGATTTTAGGCCAGGAACAGACAAAAAATTGTTAGTTCATTTTCGATATACGTTTAGAATGTTGCTTCTATAACGCAATTAGTTTATAAATTTAGATGTACCAAGCGTCGACTGCATTGTTCATATCTACTTAAAAGTTATTTTTTTGAAGTTTGATATCCAATTTTAAAATTATTCTTTTACATAATGTTATAGCTATCAAAATTTTACAATGTTGCAGTAATTTTCTTTTAAACATGCAATTTTTTGCAAAGTGTCAAGTATTTAAAATAAGTTTTTTATATTATTTGAGCAACTATTAACAAAATTTGATAGCTATAAAAATTAGTAATATTGCAGTCTTTTTTCATCAATTATTTTGTGTCAATATTCTTAATTTTTTTTATTCAAACTATGAAAATTTCATAATAATACTTTTAAATTTACTGTAAAATATTTTTTGTATCATTTAAAACAATTCTTTTGTTAGATTATGTGCACCACCGCTATTGATAAAATTGATAGTTTTGTAGATTTGATAATTTGAACATAGTTATAATTACGCTTATTGTCAAATTGATTAATTAATACTTAAAACATTTTCATTTTGTATAAAGTTGGTTTTGCTATTCATTTTTAAATTGTTAAAATGATATAAAAAATAGCTTAATGGGATAGGAGGATTTAAAAAATGTTTGAAAATCAAACTGTTCAGCGAGCATTGCAGTACATAAAATTTTGTGAATAGAATTTGTAAGCTTTAGCGAAAAAATGAGTATATATGTGTGAATTGAGATCAAGAAATTGTTACAGCCATTTCAAGTTCTCTCGACAAACATCAAAGTTGTAACCTCTTTGAAGAAGCTGGCAAATTGCAAGACCTAGGAACAACACCTTGAAAGGCATCAGGTAAATTTTATTACATTAATTTATGAATCTTTGTGATGTCAAAAGAATTGCTTACAATGAGTACGAATAACACCCTACAACAAGTTGATTATTACTTTTTTAATTCCTAAGTATTACTTACTAATTATTATTTAAAAGACAAAAAAAATGAGACAAGATACTGGGTAAGATTTTGGAAAAGAATTTTTAGAATCTTTTGTAACAAAAAATACACACTATGACGATGCATAATATAGACTTTAGTTAGCTATCAGAGTATCGAAATTTATTAGTATCTTATGATTTTGTACGTTATTAATTTTTTTATGTGCATTAGTTGCAAGAAATATTCCATATATTATATCAAAATAATTAATAACTAGTTAAGTACGATAAAAAAAGTATCTATTTTCGGAATTCTATCTCGCGGCCCGCGACATTTAATTAAGGGACAAGCAGGATATTCTAGAATCTGATTATTTATAGTAAAATCTACCCCAAAAACTGACAATTATGAATACGAGACGTCCGGTAAGGTTGTAGAAAGGCATTTTTTTGAGCCTTTGTAGCAATTTGAAAAAAGGTAATATATAGTGCAGTTTGCATATGAGAGCATCGAAATTGATTTACTAATTTTTGAATTTACATGTTTTTAAGTATTGTTATTCATCAATTGCATGAAATTTTCTATATATTGATGTAAATTAACTAATAATTAGCTAGTCACGGTAAACAAAAATATCCGATTATTTTGGCGCCAAATCAACAATTCCTGGAATTCCGACTCGCGACCCGCGACATATTCAGGGCGAGCGCGGGGACGGAGCATTCCACTGGCGACCGTTGAAGGGGTAGCTTTGTACGCTATCAGTGCACGAGCGGTAGGTCCCGCAATAGGATTATTTCTAGTAAAATCTATCCTAAATGCTGAAAATCATAGGCACAAGACATCGGGTAAGATTGTAGAACATTATTTTTTGTGCATATGTGATAAAAAATGTACACTGATGATACATAAATACAGAGTGCAGTTTGCTAAATGAGAGCATCGAACTCACATTTACTGACTCGTTTTACATTATTCTAAGTTTTATTCGTTATTTTTATTAAATGGCCAATGTATTGTTGTAAATTGACTAATAATTAGTTAGACGTGGTAAAAAATGTGTCTTAAGTATTTTGTCGTCAAATTCTCAATTCCGGGAATTCGATCTTGTGGCTCGCGACATGTTCAGATCGATCGCGGGGGGCGGAGCATTCCACCGGCGACCGTTGAAGGGGTAGCTTTGCTGCACAAGTGCACACGCCGAAGCTTCTAGAATAGGGATTATTTCTGTCGGAATCTATCCAAATATTGAAAATCATGGACGCAGGCTAACGGGTAAGAGTTTAGTAAAGTATTTTTTAAGCCTTTATGCTAAAAAATTGCCATATTCCGCAATACGTTGTACATAGCAGTCAGGGGCATCGGGACCGCCATTTTGATTTGTGCTTCATCTTTTGATTATCTATTAAGTTTTATTGAGTGTCAGTAACAAACAATAGTCTACAAAGTGTTACAAAATGACTAATAATCAGGCACGGATTATGTAAGAGTATTGGTAAATGTGCAATTTCGGGAACTGCACCTAGCCCCGCGAGATATAGAGCGAGGGTGGGCCGGGAGGAGGAGCGTTCTATCGGCGACCGTTGAAGGGGTAGTTTCGCAGCACAAGTGTACACGCCGGCGGTTGCATAATAGGATTATTTTGAGTAAAATCTATCCTGAACACTGATAATCATGGGCCCAAGATATCGAGTAAGGTTTCGGAAAAGTAATATTTTAGTCTTAGTTACAAAAAATTGTACATTTTGACTATTATACCACATCAGTCCAGTTCGCTGAGAGTAACGGATTTCATTATTACCTTACGATTTTATGCATAATTAGGCTTTATTATACAGTATTTGCAAGAAATTGTGTGTACATTGTTTTAAAATAGATAAAAATTAGTTAGGCACGGCAAAAAAATATCAGAGTTTTTTTGCTGGTAAATCCGCAATTCCTGGAATTCCGACTCGCGACCCGCGACATGTTCAGGGCGAGCGCGGGTGGCGGGGCATTCCACCGGCGACCGTTGAAGGGGTATAGCTTCGCTACAGAAGGAATCTCGCGGCCCGCGAGTCGCGACATGTTCAGGGCAATCGCGAGAGTAGAACATTCCACCGGCGACCGTTGAACGAGTAGCTTCGCTGCACAAGCGTACACGCCGAAGGTTCTGGAATGAAGTTTTTTGCCAACAAAATCCAATCATTAACCGTGTGCGGGGGGAGGGACATTCTATCGTCGCCGCTGGCTCGCTGCAGAGGTATAATCTAGGTCGACGCTGTAGTGCACAAGTCGAATTAAGGTTCTAGAACAGGATTATTTTTATCGAATCATATCCTAATCACCGACAATCGTGGACACAAGATGTTGGGTAAGGCTTAAGTGTAGTATTTTTTGTGTCTTTGGGCTAATTACTGTATTCTGAGCATATTTAGTGCAATAGTAGATAGCAATCAGGTTTATCAACCGCAAAAGTCCGTATTTTTATTTGCTATTCTTTTTTCTTTTTTTTTTGCATAATTTAAAATAGTCAGTGTATTATTATAAAATAATTAGTAATCAGGTATGGTAGAAAAATATCTAAGTAAATATTGTCTACTTGGTGTTAAATTTGCAATTCTGAAAATTAGGCCTCGTAATAGGATGTTGTTGATTAAGTGTTTCAACCAAACCTATATCCTCTTGCCTTCAAATACTAAAAACATAGATGTGTCAGAAAAATGTTTGTAACTTCGTGCTAATCTTATATATTTTAACTTTAACTAATTGAAGTTCACATCACAATTAAAACAATTAAATTCAATTAAATTAACACTTTATATTTTTAGATAATTACTTTATTTAATTATGTATATATTTAATTCAAGAGTGAACTTGAAATAAAGTGAATTTTTAAAGAAAAAAAAGTAAAACTAGTATAACATATAAGAAAAAGTTTTTTCAAAAATTACTAAATTATGAAAGTTTATACATGAATTTGAAATCGCACATAAATATAGCAATATTTCTTATACTGTACAATGTTTCAGGACTAACATGTATTGTGCAACCAACAAATCAGCGTTGAAGAGTCAAAAATAGAATCAACGAAGGAAAATATGGCAATGAAAAAAAAGAGTGAAGCGTGGAGAATCACCTGCTAAAAGTATAGCGGAAAGTGTATTCCAAACTATCTCAGGAAGACGAAATGCGGTTCATCACCCTTCAGGTTAATAGAATTTATTAATACTTATCACTTTTAAAAATTGGACTTCATTAAATAAACTAAATGAGCTATTTGTATGATTATAGTTGAATCAAAAAAGGCAGCGGATGGGAAAATTTATGCTGTACTTAAAAGGACAATTGCTGCAAGCAGTGGCTAAAGAAAAGGTAAATTTATTGAAAAAATATTTCATAGTCTATAGAATAAGTGTTACAAGTTCCCCAGTAGGAACAATAATTTCTTACTACTTATTTATTACTCCACTCTTATTTAGATAGCTTTTTTTTAGCTTAAAACATTTAATGGATATAGTGAAGCCAAAGATACTTTTTAAATTAAAAATTAAAAGGATATTTTATATTATATAAAATTGTTCAGATTACAATTTTCTTATCATTAACACTACTAAAAAATACAAATAAGCACTTTTTCCACTTGTTTCAAATGCTTAATATTTTGAATAGTTATTCAATTATTTGGGCAATTGTTAATTAACATGTGTATGAGAAAATGAATAATTTTTATACAAATATTTTCTTTTATGAAGGTTGAATTTAAATAAAAAATTTTATTTGATCTTTTTTTCTTGAATCTATACTAGTTTATAAATATCTGAATCTTAAACATTTAGGATTTTTACTCGAATACTAAAATCTTCTGTAAAGATGCAAAAAAGGCCTAGATTTTGGTTAATAAAATTGTCACATTATGCAGAATGAATTAAGATTTATATTTCATTCAATGAATGTATGATGCACATGCTTTGTAGAATATTTTATATTAAGAAAGTTTTTCTTTTAAAATTCAATGATGACAAAATATTTTATGTATTTGTTTTCAAATATTCTTTGTATATAATTGAGTGATAACAAAATATCGTTTTCTTTTTGCAGAAAAACAACAAAATCGTCCATATCATTTAACAAGGATCTAGATGTTTCTACGAAAATAGTTAAACAACAATGTGAATTATGTATGTGATACCCTTTGCTACTAAGTAACAATGAGGTATCTCATGCGAATTCGCAATGTTGTTTCTATGCGCCTTGCACCTGTTCGGCCCGCGAGTGTATCGCAGGGGTCATCGAGCAATGCGAGGTGCGGAAAAAGACGATGGAGGCCAAGCTGCCGTCGACTTCACCGAGGGAATCCGCGGCTGTGAGTGATTTTGGTTTTCAACAATCAACCTCTTCCCTTTTTTCACTACAACTATATTAGTAATAGTTTTCAGCAAAATTTTATTATATTGTTCTTTCAATTATATCCACCCGTAAATAATTAAATAAATCATTTTTTTTATTTTTTATTTTTAGTTTTTTTTTTATTGGTCGTAAATTTCAATAATTTTAAAGATTTAGCTCTTTTATTTTTTAAAATTAATATTAAATTATTTTTTCGTAAAGTATTAGAAAGTAAAGTATTCGTAAAGTATTTTTAAAGTATTAGAAGCATTTTTGCGGCCTTTACAGAGCAGAAAGATTGTCACTGTCCAACAACCAGCACCAGCATCAACAGTATCAGTGGCAGTTTCCTTCTACTTCCTCATCTTCATTATTATTGATTAAACTTACTCTGAAAAAATAATGGAGGAAAATTTATTATAAATTCTTGAAGGCGGGGTACAGGCTTGAAACAAGATGAAAATTGCCATAAATTTTGGAAAAATTATAATTTTTTGTAAAATTGACCATAATTAAGGCAAATTTTATACTATAAATATTGTTATTTTTCCAAGAATCATAGTAATTTTTCTTATATTACTAGCATGTCCCCCATTTCAAACAATTTATAAAAAATTTTCCTTTTTAGTTTTCTCAGTGAAGTTTTTATAAAATTTAATATTTAAATAAATAGGTTCCTTTGGAGAGTTCAACGCAGCATCGTCATTGTGACAGTGACAATTGACATTCCCTCCTCTGTCTCTTTGCATTACTTTTGATTAAGATTATTACGTGTTAGAAGTAGAATTGTCCTTTAAAGAAAGAACAATATAACTTATATAAGGAGGTTGATTGTTATTGTGTATATTTTTTTAGAATATAAGACATGTATAATTCGAAGATGAAAAAGAAGAGTTTATTAACAGTAAGTGACATTTAGTAATTTATTGACAATTGAGAAAATTTTAGAATAATTCCAAAAGACAAATTCGTACTTTTTAGATGAAACTTGTAATCAAATATTTCAAGAATTTTCTCAATTGTCTATTAATTTTATCAAATTTTCAAAGCAAACTCAATTTTTTTTATTTTTTTTAGGATAGGAGATAAGGTGAAGGTAAATCTATGCATAATCAAAATTGATTGACTTAAAAAAACTAAGGAAATTGTATTATACAGTATTAAAATTGAATCGACTATTAATTTAATTTTACTAAATTTACAAAACAAACTCAGTTATTTTATTCTTTTTAGGACAATACATAATGTAAAACTATTGATTTAATATCAAAATGGATTGTTGTTGAAAAAGTTATAGAAATTGAATTAGATAAGTGTAAGTACAGTCACATAATATTTTTAATTCATTTTTTGTTAAGCTTTATTATATTGCATTTGTTATAATTTAGCACTGTGAAAAGTTGAATAAGTGAAATGCTTTCAGATCTTTACTGAAGAAAATTTTGCTCATTTGACTTTAGAGGCGGGGTTGTTTTGTAATATCGATAGTTTCTGTATAACGTTCATTGTCGTATTATCTTACTGACCTTTAAAGGACCAGGATTCCGAAAATAAGCTATTATTATTTCCAGTTAAGCTTATTACCCCCATTTAATTTTGAAAGTTTCCCATTTAACGACTATATCTCAAACTGACATTGGTTAATCAGCCCATAACACCTTGGAATTTTTCACCCACGTATTATTTTGATCCTGTATAATGTCATGATTAACCCAGTAACAATTGTCGGTTAAACAGTTTTCCCAAATTAATGTGGTTTTCTTCTATGACAAAACTATAATTACATTCTGTTTCAAGGAAAATTAAATAAAATTATAAATTGTTTATTTTTATTATCAAACATTCGTTCTGTTTATACTGAATTAAAAATGTTATCACAAAGTTTATCTAGTTTTAATTTTATACAATACACATTTACATTACAAAATATAAGCATACACATATTTACAGTGTTTTACTTGTTAAAAACCTTCTTTTTTGTCAAACATAAATTGGCTAGTAAACATTACTTACATTTAGTTTTAAACTGTTTTTACAATGTTAAAAAATTATTTTTCAATCTACCTATCTTTTGAATGCAAAGCCCTTTCGTCTACTTTTGGTATCAACGAGTAATTGAGCTTGTCTTTTTAGAAAATTTCTCGATGGAATGTCGTCTTCGTCGTCAGACGGTTGTGCTTGGGCCGCTGGTGTAGTGACCATAGGGAAAAGAGGAAACAATGGTTGATCGTCAACAGCCGCGTGTTTAGTGTGTTCTGATCCAGTTTCCAATGACATAGCTTCCATCTTTATCGGAAAAGGAATAGTTTATATTTTTTAAAGTATTCTGTACGTTTTAATATTTTTCATAAACTATTATCTGCATTCTAGGCACTTACTTTCTCGCTAAGAATATGGTCTAAAATCTCGTTAAACCTTTCTTGACCTCCGATTTTTTCGATGAATTTATTTAATTTGTCATTGAGATTATCTAATATGTCCATTGCACTAACAGCGTTTGCGTTCTCGTCCGATATAATAATTTCACTTTCTTCCTAAAAAGAAAGAATGGTTCACTTTGAATAAATGAAAATAATCGAACAAGTAAAGAATCTAAAATGTTATTAACTTGAAGTTTGTCACAGAAGGTAAGCAGTTTTAAGGCAACCCTTTTCAATAAATCTTGATATTTATTCAATTGTCCCGCTGAATTTTCTTGGCGAATATGTTGCTCTTCAATTTGTTTATTAAGTTTCTCAAGTTTTTCTGCATTTCTGAAACAAATTCATTTTATTGTAATGTGTTCTGTTTAGGAGCTACGATTTCATTTATTAAATTCAATATTCATTTATACCTATACAAAATAATGATAGCGTTACATTGAGAAAGACGACTTAACATTTCGTCGAAAAAGTCGATTTTTGAAAACTATTGTTTAAAATTATAGTTTACTAAATATTAGTCGTTTAAACGTATTGTTCATTTAAATTTTGGAAATCGATTATTAAGTTGTTACATTAACTAATGAAAATTTGAAATAAGTAGCTATTCTGATTCACTTTTCTTAATTCAAGTAGCTATTAAGATTTAATTAATTTCAATAAATAAGATATTTCTGAATAAAATAAATTATTAAAATAAGTGAAATAGTTTTAAATTGTTACTTAAATGCAAAAAACAAATGCGTACTCACTGATCTGCATCCTTAGTTTCGGAAAACTTTTGCATTTCGATTTCGGCGGTTAGCTGTTGTCTCTTCTTCTCGAGCTCCATCTTCTCCTCCTCGGTAGCCGTTTGCATCTTCTTCAGCTTCTCCTTAGTGGCCCGCTGAGCCAGGAAGCGGTTGAGCACATCCTCGGTTCGCGACACCCCAGTAGCGTTGCGCAGCTTCACGAACACCTCCTCCAATCGATCCACCTCGCTCTGGGGGACATCCCTAGCCGAATCAGAGACTGAAGTCTTGTGGTCGCCGTCGAAGTCCTCTCGTGGTAATTGTCTCGCCGTCGGGAACATCATGCGCTCGAGACGTTCCAACTCCAACTTTCTGTCCTCCACACGTTTTCTGCGATAGAGTTTAATATATTAAAATTCATTTGGGCAATTGACTTCTCTGGCTTTCTGGCATAATGACTTAATTCTATTTTTCATGCTTTTGAGATATTTAATCTTTCTAATCATTTAAGGGTATAGTGAGGTGGTAAATAGCAAAAAATGCATATTTTTTTTATAATTTAAGGATATAATTTAAATTATTTTCCTAATCTAAATCAATTTTTTTTTAAATTATGTGAAATCTAAACATTTTGACCAATTTCTAACTTAATTAATTCATTTTTATTTAAGATATAAACAAAATGTTCTAAAAAGCATGTCGGATAAAAATAGTCCCTTGAGTCAGAGTTTTTCACATAGTCTTTGCAGTGGAATTATCCACTTTAGCACATCGAACACTACAAAAATATGCGAACAGTTAAATATAAACCTGCACAATAAATTTAAATAAATAATATAAAATAACATACTTTTAATTTTTTTCTAGTTTAATATTTAACTTTGCATTATTTTGTAGTATCCGATGTGATCAAGTGGTTAATTCCACAGCAGATGACTATGTGAAAAACTCTGACTTAAGGTATTTTTTTCATCGTACATGTTATTTAGAACATTTTTAAATATTTTAAATAAAAATGAATGAATTAAGTTAAAAATTGGTCACAATGTTTATATTTACATATATTTTAAAAAGTTCATCTAGATTAGGGAAATAATTTAAAATAGAGAAAAATCTTTTCTGACCTCACTCTACCCTAAATTCAACTTTCAAATAGATTTTCTGATGAAAATCTGATTTTCAAATGCAATTATGAAGAACGGATTAAATCTGTTATACCAGGAACTTTGGAGTTAGCTATAAGATATAAAATATGGTGTTACGCAAATATAAATTTGAGTTATGTCATTATACCAGGAAGATACGTAATTGAAATTGAGGAATACAATAGTTTATTGATCTTTAAATAGAACACTAGAGGATTTTTCTACGCTCAGCTGTCATTTCAATAAGTGTAAAATAATGATTACCTATACTCTTGTATCACAGTTTCTCGTTCTTTGGTAGTGTGCATCGCTTGAATCTCTTGTTTATTAAGCGTCTCCTTCGTCGTGTCCCTTAGTTCGATAGCCTCGGTCTTAACTTTCTATCAAAAAAATAAAGGTTGATGGATCACTGATCGCCCAGAATACGGTCTTTATCGCGTGTCTTATCGAACAAACACACGGTGTAACAACGCTGTACAAAGTGCCGACTGCAAAAATATTGGAAACTCGTGGCTGCGTGAAAAATCGGACACATCAAAGCCAATACTTATCACCTTGAGTCGCTTAATCTCGACTTCCTGATCGCGTATGCTCTCCTCGAGCCCGTCGAGGCACGACGCGTAAAATGAGGCATCCGATTTCAAACTCGATCTGACGGATCGGTACTTTTTGCGCACGGTGTCCGCCTCCATCTGCATCACGCTCACCCTGTGCAGCTGATTTTCCAGTCGCACGATTTTCTGCAGCGAAAATATCGCAATTTAATTGTGTGCCGGCGTGTACTCGAAAAAGCAGATGTTTATTTTTTCTTGCTGCTTGATAAACTTTTCAAGTAAAATAATTATTTTAAGGAGTGAAAGGTGAGGTATTACCTTTTTTATTGGATAACTCGAGGGCAGCTTGGCAGATTTTTTTACTGGTTTCGCATTCATTAATTTTTCATATTCTTGTAACAATAGTGATAGTCGTTTTTGTTGCTGCAATTAACAAATTCTATTTAAGGGCATGTACATCTATTGAAAATAGTACGCGGAGAAAAAATTCGAGTAAAATGTAGTACAGTGTGTAGCATAATTTATTGCAATTAAAAAGTGTAGTAATTTTTCGCCAAAATGTTACAATTTCATTTTAAATATTTAACTAAATTTTACTGAAGTATACGACTTCGAAGAGAAGATAAATTGTCCAGAAAAGCCAAAATTAAAAGTTCCCACAGACGAGTACGTGTTAGTATTACGACCAAAACGAAACTTTGTGCATAATTATTTAAGTCAAAATAATTACAAACTTTACGGTCCGAATAAACTTTGGATATAATTATTTGACTGCACACTCGCAGGTGTTGAAAATCTGGCCGCGAGCAGCAACTCGGAATACATAAAAATCCGAAATCTCTCAACAAGCCCGAACGGTAAAGCTTCGAAATTCGTCTTTCACTCGGCGAAAAAATCCTCAATTAAAGTTCAGCGCGGGGGAACGGGCTAATTAAAGAGTGGCGCGACGCTGACCGCCCGCGTCTGCCTCGGGTATCCTGTTCGTACGGCGGAGACCGAAAAAGACGCAAAGGCCGTGCGCGAGCGGCTGTGGGGTTGGTATAAAAAAAAAGAGCCGCGGCATACCTTGTCGCTCTGGTACTTGACCAAGTCGAGTTTCTTGCGCAGGCGAATGTTGTCCTCGTCGAGCGTGGCGATGGCCTCCTGGAGGTTCCGCTTCTTCGCGAATGATTCGCCGCTCAGACGCGCCGCCCGCTCCGCCGCCTCTTCGTTCTGTCGATCAAGCGGTAGTTCGTTGAAGTGCGTGTCTCGTCGGGGTTTGTGCATTTTACTCGATGCATTCGAATGCGAGATCGCGCGCGGAGGTACAGTCGGTATTTTATGATTCTGAGAGCTCTATATACGAATTTTTTATTCTTTTATAATGGAGACTATCGATTGACTTGATGAAATTTTCTATATCGTATTAGTCATTTTTGAAAGGATGTTCGTATTTATAAATTTGAATTAACAGATATAACTGCTTTATTTTAGAATCTATAAGATTCTTTCCTGCTTCCTTCTGTACATAGTTGAATTATGTAAGTGATTTATGTGTTCTGATGAAATAAGTGAGAAGATAAGATTATTATCTATTGCACTTTCACTTTTCAAAAGAATTAGTATAGTTTATTGTGCATTTTAGACCCTAGAAATTAGATGTAAATTCGCAAGAATACAGTTAATTTCAATAAATATTCTGCTAGAGTTCATATTTCTCAATCGTTATTACGTAGATTGCGCAAGTCAAAAAGCTTATATGAAACTAAATTATGATTAATAAATACTTTCAAAGCATTAAAATTACTCTTCATTGAAACGTTTCCCAGATATTATTTGGACTAAGTATGAGTCATCTAGTTTAATTTATATTAAGGTCAATAAATAAATTGACCCACGTTAGAAAGTCATAAAGACATTAAAATACTGCAAAAGACGTGAATTCCTCGTATAACGTGTTAATTAAGAAGTTAACGCGTTAATAAACTAAATATGCAAATGATTTCAATACCGAATATAAATAAAATAAAATCCCTCCCGTGTAATATTGGTGGAATATCTCAGAAAAAAAGTAACCACCGCAAAATTACGATCGTCAGAAGCCGTACGTGGTACCGCAACAAGTGTTTACGCCTCCTTATCCGCCACAGGACAATGACGTTACGGCAGATGTTATCGTTTGCGCGCGCGCAGTGACTCCCCCGAGAGCCGCGGCAGGCGGCCGATTTTTTTTTCCTGTCTCGCGTGTAATTATACCGGCGGCGGCGTGGCGCTCGGCTTTGGCGCGCGCGCGCACGTCGCAAGGGGTCGTACGTCTGAATGTCAATTAAAACGTACGTTCTTAGCCTTCGCGAATTCCAGCTGCAGCTCCTTCACTTCCCTCTTCAGCCGGGAGATCCTCTCGGCGCTCTCGAGCTTTTTCGCGTCGCATTCCTCGAAATTCGCCTTGCGTTGACCCTCTGCAAAATTTTCATATCGATTCTGTCTAGAGTTAGGGCGTCGTTAATTAGTTTTGGTGCATGTAGGGGAAGGGAGGGTAGCGTTGGTTAGCGAGCAGGTGGTGATTATGAACAACTCTTATTGTAGGTGCTTTGTACTTTCGAAAAGTTTGTAGAAGCCGAAATTTCGATCACGTAACCAGCACTTTGTGTATGCATAATACAACATAGTGCCCTAAATTATTTTCTGTTTATATTATTATTATTAAATAAATTACTAACAATAAGTAAAGTTTTTCGATTTAAGAATCATGGTTTTACAGACTTTAGTGATTTTATTTTGTTAAATCGGCAGCTTATGAAAATAATGTTATCCTTTGCATTAATTAAATTTATGCAATGATAAAATTATGTTTGGATACGGGATTGAAACATTTTTTCATCCTCGGGAGTTTCTATTTTATAAAATAATTATAATATAATTGCATTAACCAATTTCGTTGAATTTGATTTTATATTTTCTCTAAATCTGTATCTTGTGAATGGATGGCAATAGTTTAGTTACAAATTTAAGGGGGTCATATACGTAACATTTCTTTCACTTAAAATAATCTAAAACAAAAAAAAAAAAAATAAAATATTTATTACAATTTAAATTTAATATTATCAAAGTATATTGAATTCCGGATAAAATGGGTGTAGTTAGAAGAAATTTTGCTCGTGTGACACATCCAGTTTCAGCGGATTGATTAATTTTCATGGGGTTTAGCTTAACTCATTGGTAATTTATGTCTTTATGGTGTGAAGAGTTGTATGAATTAAAATTTTTTGATTAAATATTTGAAAGAGTACAAAAACTGCAAAAATTCATAAAATGGATGAAATTTCGGTAGTTATTGGACTGTTTCAATTATTTAATCAAAAAATTTTAATACATGCAACTATTCACACCATAAAGACATAAATTACCAATGATTTAAGCCGAACCCCATCAAAATTGATCAATCCATTGAAGCTGGAAGTGTCACACGAGCAAAATTTCTGAAACTGACATAACTTAGGTCTAGAGACTTCTAACTACACCCATTTTATCCGGAATTCAATATACTTTGATAATATTAAATTTAAATTGTAATAAATATTTTTTTTTTTTTTTTGTTTTAGGTAATTTTAAGTGAAAGAAATGTTAGGTCTAAGACCCCCTTAAGTAAAAGAGATACAAAAAAATCATTATTTAAGAAAAATAAAGGCATAGCGCTATCATTCACCTTGATTCCGTTAAAACATGTTTTCATAAACAACTAAGAGTCTGTCTTAACAGTTCTCGTTATGGACTGCGTCACCGCGATCCGCCTGAAACCGTTATCAATTATGTCGAGCGCATCGACTTTTGAGCTCTCTAACCCCTCGGTTTCTCGCGTCCACGTCGACTTGCAGCAAGAAACGGGATAGCGAGGGGGAATCGCGGTGCCAAATTAATGGGGCCAATTAAACGGGCTCGTGGCCGTTTTCAGCTGAAAGGCCGAACGATGACGATCTGTCGGGCGGTAACGAATCGCGTGTCCTCTTAAGGTGTTGAGCTCCCCAGCTGATCGATGCACTCGCGTTTTACGGCGAACCATTTTTTTGCCGCGGACGCGGGAAGCCCCCGACGATTCGCGTGCATTAGCCGTATTTGGCCGTTTTCAGGGCGGTCGTCAATTTTGCGGTACTGCTCGCGGATGCTGCGCTCGATGTTTTGCACAGTCTCTTTTTTTTGCCGATGCCCTCGCCGAACGCCAGATTCGCGGAGTAATGTATGCGTAAATTTTGTTTCAACGGGTACACTTTAAATTTCAATTAATTGAGGCCTCTATAAGGATACACGTACGCTTTTATTATATGACATTTTCATTTAATTGTGAAGGGGGATGACAAAAAATTCTGTAATCATCATTATTAACCATTTCTTGTATTTAAGAATGTAAAAGGAAAGGCGCTTCATTTTTTGTTTCAAAGTATTTATTCACCAGAACTAATGATGAATAAACACACTGAAAAAAGTACTAACATTATATCGATTTGTTATAGTGTTTTTAGTACAAGGACGTACCTGATAATTGTATCTTCTTTTTTACTTCAATTATTTTTTTATTTAACGAATTTAATTTGCCATTATTAGACGCGAGCGGATCCGACATGTTCACGTGTGATGCACTTCTCTAGAAACTGAATATATCGATCAAACGGCTACGGTACCTTGGCTACAGAACTTCGTACTTATGTGTGCAACAATGATAGAAGAATTAAAGCTCTTTCTATTCAGCTATTATACAAAGATTCTTTTTTTAACTCCTTGATTAAAATTTCTATTTTAAAATCACGCGACTTTATAATATAACAATAATTGAAATAAAAGCATGTAATAAAGGGTTCAGGCATATAACAAATCGAAATTCTATAAATTCTTCTACTTATTAAATATACTATTTGCACGATTATAAAATGTTAAAAAATCGTAATGAAAATGAAGCATTAGAAATGTTTCGTTATTCATTAACGCTTATGTCTTTCTTAACTCTAACATTAAATTTAAAATGCAATCGAAATGTACATTTAATGGATCAATTAATTTTCAGACTAGAATATCACCAATATGCAGCGCAAAAAATATCACTTAATAAACCGCATCTTAACCAATGAATCGCGTACTTTTTATACAATTTCGACAAACAAATTAAAAACTGCATATGCAAGTAAACTAATTGCAATAAATGCCACGCGCTGAATTAATAATACGGTCTCCCGGCTAATTACAATTTATGATTACATATGAGAAATGGCAGCCGCACTGGTTACAATTCGTCGCACAGTGTGTCTAGCCGGGCACGCACAATTGGGCCCCGATAAAAATAGCGGACGGCACGCGCGCGCGCTGCTTAGAATCCGCGAGCGCGGCGCGAAAAAGTCCCGGCGGTACTGTGCTTGCACCTCCCGGCAGAATTAAAGGACTCGGAATTATAATTCCGCATTTGTATTCGTTAGGCGGCCGGGCTCGCGCGAGAGCAACGCCGGCAAGCGAGAATGCAGTCTCGCGCGCGAGAGGTGCATACACGCGATTCGACCTGCTGCAGGCACTAGCTGGTACTACTTGCTCAGTGGGGGATAGTTTCATGTTTTGAGGAGAATGAGTGTGTGGTTTTATTACATTTTTTAAAGTGCGAGCTGCAGCGTTTTAAGGTTACTGACGTAATACAATTAAAAATTTTAGATTTCTAATATCGTTATTCTTTCAATACTACACTATCGGTCAAAAATTTGAGCTTATACTAAGCAAATAAAAAAGGAATATATAAGTTTAATATCTCAGAAACTACACATCGAACATACTTTAATTTAGCTCATTTTAAAGTTTTTTCGAAATACTTGAAAAAGTATATTTTTGTATGTTTATGTTGATTTTCTAAATTATTTGCTAAAAATGAACTTTCATCGGTTATAAAAATGTTCTTATCTCACTTAAAAATTGACGTACCATAGCAAATAGAAATTGATTTTGAAGGTCCGAAGGTCTACTTTACATTCGTTTCAGGATTTTTTAGATACATTAATTACTCATAGATTGGCAATGGGTCAAAGTAAACCATAAAAATGGTCTAAATTAACACAAATTAATGGTAATGGCCAAGCTAAACCAGTGCATTAAAAAAATACAAAAAATTCTTTTCAAGTATTTCGAAAAAGCTTTAAAGCGAGCTAAATTAAAGTTTGTTCCGTATAGTTTCTGAGATATTAAACTTATAATAATTTCTTTTTTTTCTTAGTGAGCAAATTTTTGACCGGTAGTGTACATGTCTTGCGAGCTTTTCTGAAAATATAGTCATTGAAAGAGTTCATTATGTTTTCTCGTGTTGCGATGGATTGTAAAGTAGCTGCCGTTATTTTATTATTTTTATTGCTTCCTCCTAGAGAAAATTTCTATTTTGATATTTTTTAATTTTTTAATTTTAGTATCTATTTCGTACCGTACATATTTTAATGATATCACATGTCGTAGAGAATTTAATTTTCTACAATTTGAAAAAAAAAAAGATGTCGCTATCACTTTTGGTTTTTAAGATATCCTTAAAAAACTGAAATTTTAACAATTGTAAATTGCAAAAAAACTATAAGGTCAATCGCTCCAAATTTTTGACGTAAATATACCTGTTATTAAAGCTATTTGAAATAGTTTTTGTTAGGTTATTTTATACATTACTTTCTGAAAAAATTAAATTTTAAAAACAAAACGATTTTCTTTGTTCCTGCATAACGTGAGCAGAAATCATTTTTTCAAAGCCAAATTCGATGTGTATGTGCATGAAACGCACATAGCTTTTTAAGATAATGAAATTTGCATTTTTTTTAATGTAAATTAAAGTTTATGAAAATGCTTATGCTTTAAGCAGAATAGAGAGTGATATAAAATTTAAAGTCACATTGTTGTATTGTGTCGGAGTGCTTTCTTTCCGAGCGCTAATGAAAGTGTTTATTAGTGAGACAGTTAAATCGACATTATCATCGTGCGAGAGGTTCGCACACATACATATTACATTAAGGCAGAGTGAAAAAGTAGTGAAGTCGAGGAAAACTATGAGTAGTTTATTGCAAATATGCTGTAAAGTAATGTAAAAATATCATCGATTAATTTTTACGAATTTTTTATGTATCACTTTTATATTACAACTTTAATAGTAGATATAAAGCTCGCGTTATGTAATGTTTGTATTTTGCA
>JAXIUT010000009.1:24574124-24611900 GCA_035586675.1 Eurytoma californica | reverse complement strand
TTTTTTATGTATCACTTTTATATTACAACTTTAATAGTAGATATAAAGCTCGCGTTATGTAATGTTTGTATTTTGCATTTCAATTTTACGTTTGAATTTAAATTTAATTAATAAACTAACTAGTGAAATTGCACGCGGAAAATACAATTGAAATTACAATAGTACCAAAATTTTTAACATATGTTATAGTATATATATTTTTGTTATATAGACCATTTCAAAAATAACTATACACGTCTAATTGGGTTCTATTAAAAACATATCTCGGTTAATTCGTCAGCTTTTGGTATATTTTGAAATTCTCACATTGCAAGACATGAGATGCAGTTAACTTACAAAAATCGTTATTATTTATTTTTATGAGAGTTAATATTTTATTATTTGAATTTTTAATTTGTGTGCTAACAAATTTACTAAAATCTGGATGTTTAAAGCATATGCTTGAAATAAATATTAAAATAAATTAGATAAAAAAAAATTGTAACTTACTATGCTACACAAATACTTGTATTGTCAGTTAATTTATTACACTTTAAAACTATATTAATTTTTTTTTAGCATTTTTATTTAAGTGAGTGATAAAGTAGTGATAGTTAAAAGTAACTGCGAATATCATGATAATATTTTAAATTATTCATTATAATTATGTAAATATTGTAATAAATTTACAAAAAGTAAAATTCAATTGTTTTTAAATTCCTAATTTAGACATTTTTTCATGGCGAATTTTATATAATTTATTGAAGAAATAATGAAATTACATTTGTGGATTTGAAAAACTTCTTTAACCACTTGTAATTCCATTAACAATATTAAAGTTTTTATTTTTTACTCGCGAAGTACGCTTTTTCAACGTATATCGATACTAACATTAACTAAATGTTAGTTAAGCATTAATATTTCTCTGGAAGGTCCAAATCTTGGTCTACTTTGAAACTATTTGAAAACAAGCCGCATTTTTTCTCACAGTGTCGTGCGCGCAAGGACCCCCGTCCCTCTCCCCGGCGGCGAAAAAAAACCGTTCATCCCCGCCTGCGTCGCTCGCTGCGAGGGTTGTAAAAAAGAGGGCGCGCTCGGCCGCTCCCTCCCTTCGGCGCTGGCCCCTTACACACACACAATATCCCCGGCTTGCCGGCGAACGCAGCTCCGGGGCCTTTTCCTACGCGCGCGGGCATCATCCAGTCCCAACCCAGGTCCGTATATACCCACGGCTCAGCAGCAGGCTCGAGCGGCTGCGCGCGCACCGCAGGGGAACTACTTTCAGCGCGCCTCCGGCGAACAATAGCGGCACAGACGTGCTCCGGCCACGGTGTGCGCCGCTCTCGCGCCTATGTGTATACAGAAGACGGCCCGGACACGCCGCGGAGGATCTTATACACGCGAGGTTACGCGCGCGGTGCATGTGTGCACGACACTCGTCACCCCGTTCTCTCCCTCCACCTCCTCCCCCGACCGCTCTTTCCGCGTCCGGTGTTTTTGGTGCGTCGAAGTGCCCCCGCGTGGTGTGCGCGAGTGAGTGAAGATCGGTTATAGGCCTGGTGCGCAGCGCGCGCGCCGCCAGCCAGTGTCAGTGACAATCCCGCGAGTTTTATTCGCGCACGCGCTTCGTCTCTTGTATACCGCGAGCGACAGGAGGAGCGGAGAGAGTGTGTGCGGTGCCCGCGATTATTAATTCGGTGTTTGTTTCTCGACGCGCGGGGAGAGGACTGAGCGGGCCCGGGCGCCCCGGCGATGATGTGCGCGACGATCAAGTGACCGGGAGAGAGCCGAGTATCCGTGGAAAGAGGAGAATTGAGTGTTATAAGTGCAGCGACGGGGAGGTGCGCGCCGCGAGGAGGCGGCCCCGATGAAGTGCGCGCCGTCACGGGGATAGAAAGACCAGTGCCGCGAGGAAGATGAAGCACCGCGACGACATGCCGTCGCGACGGAGAGCCAGCGGCGGGCGCCGTGCGCCCCTGCTGGCCCTGACGATTGCCCTCGTCGTCAGCCGACTGCCAGTAGCCAACGGTGAGTTTGCGCGAGACTCCGGTGTTTACAACGCCGAAACGGAGTTTTCTCAGTGAAACGTATCGGAGCAAAGGGCCGGCTGCTCGTCAAGTACAGTGTGCATAGCGATGGGAAAATGAAGAAACGTTTTTTCGGCGAAGTGTACGTGCAGCGCGACGCGCCGAGAGCATGGCAACAGGTTTTCGCATTGCTGCACGCGCCGGCGTCCCTTTCTCTATCTCTTTCTCTCTCGCACGGCGGTGTATCTTGTGCGCGAGCACCCCTTCTCTCCTGCCCCCGTCTAACGTCGATTTCCGCGACTCGTCGTTAGATTTTCCCCCTGACGCAAATCGGAGCGAGTTTGTTGTCGTCCATGAGGGGTTGGCTGTGCGCGCCCCGCAGCATACGGCTCGGCCGAGGGCCCCAACGGGGGAGGGGAAGTGCATCGGTATTCCGTGGCGCGTCGAACGCCGCTGCTGCGGCTCGCGCGCAGCTGCTCCTCGCCGAACCATTACTTACTTACTAACCTTGGCGAAAATGTCGACCGGCTGGCGCACTTGCGGCTCGGCTGGATCGTCCGTTCGTATATACGCTGCCCATGCTATTTCATGGCCCTTTTTTCCCTTGGGGAGGAACGAGTGATTTCTCTTTTTTTTTTAAGGACGACGGGATTTTTTTTTAATGACAGTCAGAAGCTTTGCTCGTAAAATAAATTGTAAAAGTTTTTTGATCCTTTTTGTTATTGGATTTGAATTGATAGGTCGTTTGCTTTGAGTAACGTACTATGTAATAAAACTTCAATCTGTTACATTTATTTATTTTTACTAAAAATTAATATAATCAATAACTATTTTATCTTGTTACTATTACAGTTTATTGAGAATCCTTTTTGTCATAGAAAAATTAATTTTACTCTGTTAAAAATTATGATTGATAAATTCATTTATTATTGAAAAAAATAATAAATTAATAGTAATAAATCTTATATTTTAGATTATGTAAAAGGATTATTAAGAAATAAGTGTTTGATCCATTTAATAGCAGAAGAAATTTATTTGCAAGTATTTTCGTGACAAAATCCTATAAATTACAAACACTAAATTTTATAAGTAAATCTTTGCAATTACTTCCTTGTGAAAGTAAATTTTGTTCTGTTTTTTGTTACTCATTTATGTTAAATATCAGCAATTTTGCCTGCTCCGAAAGAGCCAAAGCTATAATACATATATTCAGTTTAAAATAAATAGGATAATTACTTTTCTCTGTAATGAAAAATTAATGATTACAACTAATTTCTTCGTTTAATTAATATAAAATATTTTATTATTGAATGTAATAAGGCTTCAAATGTATTGGTTGAAAATTATAAGTATTTTACACTT
Organism: Eurytoma californica; assembly: GCA_035586675.1. NCBI lineage: Eukaryota > Metazoa > Arthropoda > Insecta > Hymenoptera > Eurytomidae > Eurytoma > Eurytoma californica. The sequence goes on along the minus strand of JAXIUT010000009.1, from coordinate 24,608,532 downwards.
AAATTCGTAATATTATTTTCTTATTTATAGGCAATTAAAAATAATAATTCCCAAGTTCTTATATTCAAGTGCGTTGTAAACTTTTCGTTCAAGATTCCCGTCTAAAATAAACTTTACCACTTCACCTACTTAAAAAAATAAATTTATTTAATTATAAACTTTATTCCTGTGAATCAATAAATTATTTCTCTGTCATCGCATCCTCGTTTCTCATACCCAACAGGCCATTATAAAAAGATTCGCGTCCCTCCCTTACGCAACGGGGTCCGCTCAAGTGTCCTCCGTTTTCCCCGCACGTTCGCTTCTTAAAAAAAAAAAATTTCCATTGCATCGGGTTTCCTCCCCGAGGGAGGATGCAGTCACAAAGGCGGTGGGACTCCTTGGCGCTCGCCACCGGAAGGACACGCACGCGCTCGGCCCAGGGAACACGTGGTGTGCGGCGCATTGGCGCGCGCGTGCGGCTGGCCAGCGGTGCTCAAAGCGAGCACACGGAGAACCACTGCCGGGGACGCAGGTGCCCGACAGCCCGCTTTCCAGGAAGCCGCGGCCAAGGAAGAGAGAGTTTTACGGCGGTGTCTTTAAGGCCCGCCGGTACTCGCATTTATCCAAATTTTCGCTTAAATTATTTGCCAGCGATAGAGGAGATTTTTATTTTACTCGGACGCGTCGCAGGGAACGCCTGTTTTTTTGCGCGCTTTATTGGGGTGAAAACTAATTGTGACTCCGGATTTTCCATTGTATTTCTTTATTTATTTTCTCAACGTAGAAGAGAGTGAAAAATACAGAAAAAACACTAAATTGGAGTGAAAAATCTTTTTTCAGAAAAAATTGGAGTCACTAGAAATGTGATTGGCTCAATTTTCACACGTATCGTGTGATTTTTCACTCTTCTACTTTTTAAGAGTTGATGCGCATTGCTCCAAAATTTTATTTTATTTTTATATCTTTTACAAATTACTTTATTTTTGCGATGAGCACTCATTTTTAGCAAAGTAAAAATTGTTAAATGCTTAAAATAAATGGAATACTTTAAAAATTTTCGGAGGATTTTTAAACATATGATTGGAGAAGCAGCCTTGGCCGAGGGCCATACTCGTTCTTTCCTGTTCCCTCTTTCAAAGCGCCTTTGCCCGGAGGGTGTATTTTCATGAGAATCGAGCCCCAGCGTTAATGCGTCGTTGCTCACGCTCTTCTTTCGGGATATTTCTTTTTTGCTCTGCTCACTTGTTCGCCGTACCAGAGTTTTCGGAAGAAAAGAGGACTTTTCTCGTTCACTAGCCTCCCTAAAGCGAGTCTCAGTTTTCCTCTATACCTTATATGCAGCTGTCAAAGGCCAGGAATTTTATTCACGCCAAATAGACTCTCAATGAAAATGTGAATCTTTTAATTTTCAGTTTCTCCCATCAATTTGAGGAAATAAACGCGACGCAGCAGACATACATTGTCGGTCGTTGTTTCGTGCCTTCTCTTTTTGTTTCGCGTGCATCAGCGCGCGCAGCCATTCTAATCACTCTCGGCGGGCGGAGAAGATAGAAATGCGAGAGACGAATGCTCGCGTACCCGAGGATTTACATACATGCCGAGCATTCCACCGATCGGTTCCCCGAACGTACGGCTCGGCTCGACGATTTTGCATGTCTATACTTTTCGTGGCGCGAGGATGATTTTAGGGTCCGATCCGCCGTCTACGCCTGTTCCAGGACCTCGGCCATACATTTCATTACCCGCGTATTCCGGGGCGTTATTATCCTCGTTATTATCTGGCTGGTAGTTCGTTTCATGCATCGGAAAATTAGTTTTGAATCAATTATTTTCTATTGTCACGTGCAAAATGCAGTTTCCATTTTTCTGTTTCTTTAAACTCGCCGAACAATAAGAAAACTTGGGTAACTGTGTAATTCAGGGATCTGCTATGTGTGCGAAAGTGGAGTTGAATGCTTTTGCGCTGTGGGTAATCAATTAATGATATTCGATGAATTTCTTGAAAGAAATGAAAAATTTTCGATTTACTAATAGAGATCGAAATAAATGGTCGAAGTTAAAGTGGCGATAAAACAGGATTCCAGCATCTGCTTAATAGCGGTTCTGAGCTACTTTCGCATACATAATTTTCGCGTTTTTTTTCTGCTCACGTTATTAGGGTGGTACCATTTACTTTTTCCACTTTGGCAGACTAAAAGTTCGTCGCTCGTTAACCGAGAATGTTAAATGCTCCGTGATTTGAGTGATTTCAGATTTTGCGTACGATGGGTTCAGGAGTCTTTTCATTAAGTACTGACCCGCTACATTTGGAAATATCATATTACTTTACTCAAAAGCCCGATTATTAAACCTCACTTTAAAATGAACCATGCTACATTCCTCGTGGAATAAAATAAACGTTGATATTTCATTTTTTTAAATATAAACTTTTTCGTTTAAAAAATTAAACAATTTCCTGGTTTTATCTTGTATGTTTGTTTTTCTTTTTATGATTGACATTTACATAAGAAAAAACGGGTGTAAACTCTGTAATTGCAATCGTCTGTGTGCGCGTGATCCCATGTTAGACGCAGCACGTCTCGTGCAATTAAGACCCGATCTTTTAATCGCAAAGCTTATCTTCCGCAGTCCGCGAACGGAGCAGACGCGTCTTGCCAAGTGACGTAACGCCGCCGCCGCGATTTGCAGTAGTAGGTACGTCTGGGAGGAGACGAGGTTGCGCCGGAATTGCTATCGTCTTGGAGCACCGTGCCCCTTTCAGTCAGATATTCTAGATCCCAAGTATTGCACGAATAGAGTAGAGTCAATGAATTTCGTAACTCTTTTTTGGGTTTCAAAGGATGTGTCATTGTTTGCCCAATAAAGACAATTGACCATAAGAGCAAACAGTTCTTATCAAGTTTATTTAAATTTAAACTTAACCAATTTAGAGACTAGGAAAGTTTGAGTTGTATTTTAAAGTGACAGAATACTAAATAGTGAAATATTTATTATTTTACTTTTTAACTTGACAATTATTACTTATCTTCTCTGATAATAAGAATAATAACAGCTAACATTTATACTTTAAATTTAAAATAAACGTAAGGATATGAGAAAAATTTATCTAATCACTTGCATTAAATTGAATAAAAAAAATTAATTCACCCATTAATTTACAACTCGTTAATTGCTGCGCGCGCGTTAGTCAATCAAAGGAAGAAACTCGGCGAGGAATTCACGGGGAAGTAAGCGATTCGTTAAAAAATGAGAAGGCTGTGTCGAAATCCCGCTGGTAGCCGCTCCCGAGGAGGTGCATCTGTTCGCCACGGGCCCGGGAGAGGCGGGCGGCGGAGGAGTAGTCGGTTAACGCGCGCGAGTCAACTCGCGCGCATTATGTTCTCAGGCTTTCTCTTCTCTCTCTCCTTAGAAGCCGATTCTCTCTGCGCCGGCTTTTAGCGGGCTTTCACACGAAATCGCGCCGGACTGCCGTCGCCGCCGCCCCGCCACCTTCGCTTGTCCCGGCTTAATTAAAGCATCGCTTACACCTTGATTGCTCTCGCCAGGTTTAATTTCTTACGTGTCATAAGAGCGGCCTATTTTTTTTTTTTTCTGGAAATTGAGGAAACTTTTGATTGTTCAATTGAATTGTTTAAAATTGTTTTGATTTATCGGATGTAATCGTTTTAAATTAATGGGCATCGATCAGATTAATTTATTATTCGTCTCTTGGAAAAAATAAAACAGCAAATCTAAATATTTCGAACTATTAAAATTTATGCTGGATTAGGAAGAAGTTAAAATGGCATGGCAAAAGCAGTAAAATTAATATTTAAAATCCATTTCAGAAAATGTTTAAAATACTGCATTTTATATTTTAAAGTTATATTAAAGTTTTTTACAAATAATTATGAGTAAAATAAAGTTGCGAATTTATAACTAAATCTATTTTACAAAATATAGATTGTACTATTTACTTTTTCGGCCTAGAGAAAATAAAATTAAAACATTTTTTCGAAATCTAAAGAGTAAGTTTAAACGCAACGAAATGGCCAAAAATTGAAGAATCGTCAAACAACTGTGCCGATCGTCGCGTTGTAACACTCCTTCGACAAGTCTACACCGTTGTCCCGGACACGCTCGAAACACGGCGATTGAACTTTCGTACTGTCCCGCCGGACAGCGTTTAAAGGCAAAATTCGCAGGAGGGACTTTGTTAAAATTCCAGCCGCGGACTCGCCGTCGCGGCAATAAACGCGGCACGCACACGGGGCATTCGGCGCGGAGATCAGACGTTAATTGCGAGCGTATATACCTTTAATTAATCGCTCGGGCGGCTCGTTGCGCCGCGGCGATCGGGAGGGACGCCGGTCTTAGCCTCGTTTAAACGCGAAAAATGCGGGATTCCGCGGCGCACTTATGCTCGGCTGACCGTGGAGAAAGAGAGGAAAGCGGGCGCAGCCCCGAGACACGAGCCGCGCGCGGTTCGCGAGCGAGGACTGAAAGACGGGAGGGAGGGAGAGAGAGAATTCTTCACGCGGATGAAAGATTACGAACACGCGTTTACTCGGCTCTCGCGCCGGTAATATACGAGCTTCGCGGAATATGCCAGTATCAGGGGGCCTCCACAACGTTCCCAGGTGAAATTTTGGCACGCGCGGTGTGTGGATGGAAAGTGCCTTAGAAGATGCTGACGCATTTTTTAAATTGGATTTCATAATTGCTAGCTGAAGATGACTAATCAAGCGATATTTAATTTTTGTTTTCATTTTCAAAATGTATAATTTAACATCAATATAATAGTTCTCATAATATATCAATATCATGTATGAAAAATACTTCAAGAAAGTATCAGAGAAATTTAAAATAAAATAAAATTGCAGTATGCATTGCAACCCGATCGATTGGTTACAAAAAATAATGCGCAATTTAAAATGCGTATCCAAGCAAGAACTGCTCTTTATTATTACTTTGATTACTTGCTGGTTGCGTATACTTAATCAGCAATGTCTTTGTATCAGGGTACCCAGCCCAGCTTAGCAAAGACGAAATATCTGAAAATTTTTGTACAAGTCGTGAATTGGCGCGTGCCGTAAATCAAACCGCAGCGCGGGGCCCCTCGAGCTTTTACGTTCATTTTACTCGAGGAAAATTATTGTAGTCCGTTATACAATGCCGTCCGGGGAGAACGATTAATATCGCAAAACATGCAAGGAAGCATAACTTTTTCATTTTGACATGGCGGCTGAAAGTATTTGAAAAGAGTTGCGCAAAAGAATCGCTGAGAAAGAGCTTCGGCGCGATGAATTGAATCAAAAGAAATTCCTCTATGTGCTTCACGTTTCCTTCCTTGAGGCATCGTAACAAGTGGGAAATTGGACAGCGTCTCTTAGTTTCTTTTTATTTTTTTTTTTAATTACGAAAGACGATGGTCTGATCAATCACTACGTGATCTTTTTATCTCAGAAAGGATGGGAATTAAAAATCGAACGTCGATAAATAATGTAGAAAGTTGATTTTTGTCGATCCGATAATCTGCAAATAAAAAGTGCAATGCAAACAACCGGTTCCTTCATTGGGAAGCGGTTACAACAGCATGCACAGGTCTTATCTCGACTTCAATCGTATATATAGGGATCATCCTTGCAACCTCCCACGCATACGTTCTTTTTCAAAGGGCGATCAGACTCCTCCTTTGGTATTAAGAAAGACAAGTCTCAGACCCTCTTCCACCACTACACTCGCACTTGAAAGAACGAAAATCTTTACAGTTCCCCGTACCTGCACGTATTCAATTGAATTAAATACAATTACTTATAATTTTATTATTGTTCATTTTGAACGTAAATTTTAATTATTTATATTCAAAATTTTTTAAGGCATAAACACGATATGAGATGAAATGAAATTTGATTTATGCGACATCAATGTAGTTTTATTAAAAAAACATTTGGAAAAACATAGTAAAATAATTGAATGCATGGTGAACATTTTTAAGCACTCATTGTCAGTGAAGCTTAATTTTTTCCGCTTGATTAAAAGAAGTGGCGATCCGCATTTCCTCTCATCACTGCTGAAGAAAAAAAAAGAGAATGAAGATTTTTGTCAATCCCAAGATGTATACAGATGCCAGGGCCTCTTCTCTTTCCGAGCGGTTGAACGAGAGGGACAAGGTCGGTTCTCTTCATACAGTCGGCAAAGGACAGGATAGAGACGCGGTAGTCGCAGGCATCGGATCGCACACGTGGGATCCTTTTTCTTCCGACTGTGTGCTCACCTCTAGTCTTTTTTTCCCTCCCTAAGCAAAGACGAAGACGAGTTTCTCGCTCTCCCGCTCTTTCCCCGGATATATCGTTGCGGCATCTGTTAACTAAAAGCTTGGAGATCTTGAAGGAGACGACCCTGCGGCAGACTCGCGTGCGCCTGGTATATGCCCATGGCACAAGTACACGGCGACATTTGCATTCGTCAGTTCAATTGGACTTTGCAAGCACCGGTCTTGGCCCTCCTCCTGTGATTTCCCTTTTCCTACTGTTGCTTCGTCAATTTCAAACACTATTTTCACCTCGGAGCTATTTCAAGCAAGTCGTTCGCTTCAGCATTTTGTTAAATAAAAATTTTCTTCATTTTAAAACGAAATTTCGTCAATAATCAGGAATGAAAATTAAAAAAAATTGAATGAACTGATTTTGTCGAATTAATGAAGTCAAATTTAAAATGACCAATATAATATACCCAACTGTTTTGCTCGTCGTATACGCGTTACTTCCCGAACCACAAACACGAATGGGACCACTTGTTCCGTGGTTATGCGGTTCTTCGACATATTTTCTTCCTCTTCCTTCTGTGAATCTTTTATTTTTTAGTTTTTTTTTGTGATTTCGAATAATAAAATTCGTAAAAATATTCATCAAAATGAATTATTTCTAATGGTTTTATTGAAAAGTAATGTTAATATCATTCTTCACTAGTTGCATAGACGTTTATAAGTACAAAAGAGTATATAAGTATTCTTATTAATTTATTAAGTTAAATTGACAAATTTATTAAAAAATATAGAAGGTACATATAAGAGATAATAAATCTTTCGGACTCGAGTGAAAAGCAAGTTGGTTACATAGACACGGCTTGTTGCTTCATATTACACGCTCGCCGAACAATACACTACGTGTATGAGCCGTTCCGCACTTTTCCGCTAGCCGCTCCGATGATAATGGAAGAATGTTCATTAAGCGATACATGTTGCATGCAAAATTACTCGGACTCTCTTAATTGAACAATTCAATTACCGACCAAAAAGTTTTTTCTAAGAATAATATTTTTTGGCCCACCTACTTTTTGCTTGAGTTTGCTGCTAATGCTATGATTCAATGTTGACAGCTTCACGCTGATTGACCACGTTCTCAGTTTGTTTCCAACGGCTACGAAGAGACGCGTCAGGAGCATCGGAGCGTGTGGTCGTTTCATGCATCGTGATGCGTTTCCACGGAACAGATGATTTACTAATTACACTATGGTGGCGTGAATAATATTATTTAATTCAATGATTTTGTTACCATGAAATGCGATAATTCAATCGAATCTGTATCACTGTGATATTTGACTGAACGCTGAGATTTAAAAAATCGTAATTTTAAATACCTATCTTTATTGTAGATAGTTAAAAAAAACCTATCTGAAAAAAGTATTCTCAAGATGGTACGATTTGTTTGAAATTGGCGCGTAAGCGATTATTCAGCTCGTACCACTTTTTTCTTCGCTTCGTTCGATCGAAAACCGTCGTACAGGTTAAATAATCAACTTCCGCAATCTGATTTTTCAAATCTGTGTTAAAACGAATCACTCATGAAAAATTTTTATTTTTAATTTTAATGCAAAAATTAAGTTTTAATTACTTGTCCATATTAGACTCCTCAACTCAATTTTTTCTTTTATTATCAGAAAGCTTTCGTAAAATCTCGCCGCAGTCCTCTGTCTGCTACAACTCTGTTCGGCATTCTAAGAAAACGTTTATTGCTGGATAGTGAGGCTTCGCAGCGCAGCGGAACTTTGTACGATAAATCACTTCTGCGGCGACCGTGCGCGCACTCCTACGCAATGTGGGTTACGAGTCGTTAACCAAAGGCGCAAATTTCCATTGTGAACGCATCTGCGCGCGCGAGAACATCGGAAAGGCCGGAGGTTATCCCGCGTGCATTCCTCCTTTGCCGGGCTCGCTTTGCAGCACGCGCTCTGCTGCTCGGTACGAGTGCGTAATGTCCGCTGGGTGACACTATATGGGACCGTTTGTGAATTTATGATAGATTTATGATGTCCGACACGATGTTTCTCTGATCCGATCGCTTAAGCTCGAGACTTCAAGCTAAAATATTGTCGAACAGTAACTCAGCTGTCTCTATTCTTTGGTTCTTTAACATTTTACTATAAACAATGCCAATATAAAAATAGCAGATATTTCACTTTTTGCAATGACTAGAAGTCTAAATGAAAAATGTGATAATTAAAATTTCTCGCCCAATGTCCGTCATAATACGTCACAATCCGTAAGCCAATCAAATTTCAAATCTCCACGCCAAATTAACTAATCACAATCAACAGAGGCTTCACTTTTCATCATTCTCTTTTTTAGTAAAATCATTCTCTTTTTTAGTAAGGATGATTTTTATCTGTTCTACTTATTTAATAAGAAATAACATGTGGTTTTCTGTTCTTTATAAAAACTTGTTCACAAATCAGCGTCAATGAAAGATTATCGTCTGAACGATCAATCATTTAAGCTCGTCAGTACCCGCTGGGTTTAATCAGAGTAGCTCACGATGTTGATTCGCCAACGAAAATCGAAGCAACGAGCGCGTCCCGACGAAATCAAAAGTAAAGCGACAGGACTCATTGTGTGCCTCCTTTACAATGAGTTCATTAACTCCGGTCGCATCAAACTGTACGCGTGTACACGTTTCCCTTTCTTGTTCTCATTGCGTCACATCTTTTCTCTGCGTTCGCTTCCTCTACCTTTAGCGTACACCCGTTATACATTGTCTGACCTCTTTCAATTGTTTACCCTGAACGAAAAATGTTTGGACAGGTCTCTGTTCTATTTTTTTTTATTCGTCTCGATTGCGATCTAATCTGAAAAACGCCTGTTCGTTTATTTAATAGTCTAAAACAAGCTGCAGATATTTTATGATAATTAATATACACTAAGAAAATAATGGTCGAAAAATTACTACAAATTTTGTACTTTTAGGAAAAATTGTGATCATTTTTTTTAAGTTTAAATAAATATATCTTCAACCTACAAAATATAGAATTAGCACATCCTACTTTCTCAAAGTTTAATAACGATGCGAAACTTATATGATATATAAACAAAAATAAACTTATACACTATTATATTATTCATAAAAATAAGATTCAATTTTTTACATAAATTTTTATTTGTTTGTTTCAGGTAAGTGGATTGAAACTGAATTCAAAGAAATTAGCAATAAAATATGTAGCCTTATTTTGCGACTGGAGAATAATGTATTAAGGTATCACTTTATTTTTTTCTACATGAAAAAATCCAAATGAATTTTTATTAACTATAATACACGGTTAGTCGTAACGCTTAATCGAGCAAATCAAATCAAAGCAGCAAATTGCATGTGCGCATTGCTGCAGGACATCACCAGTGCATGACGAACTTAAACGATTGAGCGACTCTATGAGAATATAGTGGTGAAACAAATAAAACAAATCGATGCTATCGCTGGCGAGTCATAGCTTCGATCCACCACACTTCACTTCACTCGCTCGATTGTCATTGTTGCATAGCAGTAGCAATTCTTTATTCCACTTAGACGATGGAAAATTAAACGATTCATTGCTTGCCCTTGGTTACGATCTCCGTCTTTGTCGTTTGCCTCTGCCATTAACGTTAATGCAGAAGGTTTCAAACGCTTATTTTTCTTTCATTTTTTTAGCACCAAACAAGTCTTCCGCACTTTATGCCGTCATTATTGTATTTATCCTTTTCATTCAATAATACCTATAGTTTAACCTACTATTGAAGGCAATCTTAATGTTAGCATCAATTTAAAAGCTACTGTAAAGTTTTTCTCTATATATTTTTAAAAAAATCTCTAACGTAATCTTATTTTCGATTCACTTAATTTTATTTTTATACATATAGTAATGTTTTAAATAACATGATAGTGGGTATTTATCTAGAGTATAATCATTACATTAAACGAATTGATAAAAAATAGTAATTAATTTAAGAATAACTTTAATTAATTACTTTAAAAGTAAAACTTATTCTCTTTTCTCTTATACTTTGCACGTTACCGTATGCAGATGCCATATAGATAGTGACAGACCACTAATCAAATGTTCCAGTCAGAACCAATTAAATCAAGTATCGATTGATTTTATTTTTAGATTAATCGTTTCTTACAAATATAAAATATATTAGAGAGTAAATTTTTGCTCATGAAGAAATTCTGATATATTTTATATAACACATTATTAAACTTTTTTTTAAAATATCTTAGTATTCCTGTCACGTTCAAAAACTGGTATCTCCAATTTTTATACTCGAGTTAAAATGAATTATAAGTATTAACTGTTGACTTCAATCCTAAACGCATTCACATCGCGCGAGATTAAACATCTCTTGCACTCGAAATAATAACAACGACAAATTAGCACTCGACTCTCATTACTCTCTCTCTCGGTCCGCCGAGGCACAAGAGAAAAATAAAAGAAGCGTTAAATTAAAGCGATAGCCCTCACACCCCTCGGCTTAATACCCGGCGCAGCCTCCTTTCCCTCTCGCGCGTTAAGACCGTTCATAATTAGCAATTATTCTCTCGAAACTCGGCGCTCTCGCCCCGCCGCTCGAAAAACAATGAGGCGACGTCGTGTGTGCGCGCGCGCAACGATCCGCTGCTCTTTTCCCGGGGCAGGCGCGCGCAGCTGCCAGGCTAATAATGTGTCCCTCTCGGCATCGGAAGAAGGACGATTCACCGTTTTAATGGAAGTATCGCGTTCGGCCGTCGCGCCGGCTCTTGTATATGCATACCCGCGCGTGTACACATGCGCGCGCGCGGTGCACTCGGACGCGTGCTCTAGTCCTTCGAGCAAATTGCAACAGTAGAGAGAGCCGTAAACTCTAAGCGCGCCACTTCTTTTTTTTCTTTTTTTCTTTTCGAGTCGAGCACGCGAGCACAGTGCTTTTGCATTATAAGAGTATGCGAGCGGTTTGCCGGGGATTCTACTTTTGTTGCAGTGCGCGACTTGGAATTGTTGACGTTGCGGTTATGAATGGAGTGGGCTTCTTTTCTTGCTGGAAATTTATCTGCGGATTGTTTGTAAATCGTGAATTTTAATTTTAACCTTTAAACATTTGACGTATTACTTATTGGACAATCGGTAAGAATAGACGTTGCCTGCAATATGTTATGAATAATTCAGAAAAGTTTACACACAAGGTGTGTGTTTAGACGTGCACTACTTTAATTACGTTCTGCTCTACCGTGTTATTATAATAATTTATTCACAGACCAGACAATTATTGTAGTTAGTTTTTATAGAGTTACAGGTAGAGTGTTATCTAACAGTCGTTAAGTGTGATTTAGGTGCGAAAAAAACAATCCTTTAATACTGTTTATGATTATATTGAAATTCAAATATTACGCCGCGGTTTCAATAAACAAATAAATATTCTTTAACATTAATTACGATACGTTAATTTCTTAGAAGTTACACAATAATGCTTAATATTATCTTATCAATGCAATTAAATCGGATGAATTAAAATAAGCCAAGCCTAGATTTTAAATAGCTAATGGATTACTTTAATATCGAGACGGTTTTTACTAAAATGTAAAAGTGTAAGAATCATACTATATGTTTAGATTGAATTATTATTATCTCAAAGAAGAAATAAAAATTTTAGAATTACTATTGTAAATTCGTATTAGCCACCATAATAATTGAACTAGTAACTTTAAAAAAATATCAATGATTAATATTTCTCTCGCTCTGCAATAAAATTGCAATTGTATCCTTCCTGCAACATTAGTTATACTGAATGGTGCATTGTATTTTTAAAACGCGTAAAAATTGCATCTTTGCACAAGCCCCACAATGAATCGTTACCCAATCGTGCGTTACCCTTCGGTATCGATATCACAATCAAAATTTCGTCGACGACTCCTCTCCGATCAATCAACATCACACGATCGAAGGATTATTCTATAAACGAAGCGTTTACCCGACAATGGCTCGATTATCCACGCCATTCGACGCTGGCTGGCAAAGTTCGAAGGCAAAATTTAAATAAGGCAATTCATCGATGGATTTTTCATTGGCGCGAGGCGCGCGACGTCGCGCGAAAATATATCGACGCCAGCCGATCGACCGGACGGCCCTTTAAAGGGGATCGTCGGACTCTTTTATTTCGCGAGTGCAAGGTCCCTTTTTGTGCCGGCGCGTTCGCGTCGTGTATCCATCGCCAGGTGTTTCTTCCTCTCGACTGTGACGAAATTCGTAGGGGGGAGAGAAAAAAGGGGTGACACGCCGCGTTTCTAGCGTGAATTCAACATCGAGGCTGCTATTTTACGGCGTTCCGTTCTAACTGTCATTTGAAATTTTACAATAAATAATGTGTTTTTGAAAAAAGAAAAATGAGACATACAAAAGTATACACAACGGACGTTGAATATTTTTTGAAACAATAACAAGTCCACGGACAAAAATGACGAGGTACTACTTACATAAATTAATTACAAACGGGAACGCTTCCCATCGAGTGAAATTATTTTTAATGAATAATCAATGAACAAAAAGGCGATCCCTTTCTCTTCCACTGCGTAAACCGGGTCTTTTTGCCGCGGCGTATCACGGCAAAAGAGAATAATTCGCGCGTCCATAGTTTCTTCGCTCGATTTGGTAGTGAAAGAGCTTCCGGAGTGGAGAGCAGCTTTTTCGGTGGCTGTCATCCGGGGCTCAGCGAAGTGAAAGGTCGTGTTTTTCCCTCGACGCCCGCGCGCGAGAAACTCCCCGCAAAGGATTCCAGAACTCCGTTTTTCGCCGGCTGCAAAAATGGAGCGCTGTCGCCTCTTTTTTTTTATCTGCGCGCGGAAAACTTTCTGGATGAAAGCGAATGGAACGTTGGAAGGTATATAGAGTTACAGAATAGAAAGCTTTACTTGCGGTCTTAAGATTTTATTACTTTACGAAAGTTTGTTTTTGCGAGTTTTCAATTAAAATGCTTTTTTTTCGCAAAAATAGAGAATAGTGCATATGGAAAGAAATGCTCTATTAAAAATTGTAATAGTAAATTTTTATGTTCTAACAGACTGTCATTATTAGAAAAATTGCAATAGTTTCTTGTAATAATTGCTATAGTTTTGTTTTAAATTTGCTATGGAAATCTAATAAATGTTACTATAATTCTAGTAAATGATGCAAGAAACTATTTCTATTTTTCCAATAATTGTAGCCTGCAAGAACAATAAAATTGACTATTACATTTTTAGTAGACGTTTTTTTCTCTGTGCATTTGTGGAATAAAATGTGGCTATTTCTTATTATAAATTTGCAGACGACGATTAAGACTACTTCCTGCTGAGTGCACACTTTTTCGTTAATTATACGATAAGATAAAGCAACGCACGCAAAGCTTCTAAAATAGCAACGATTGCGGAGAGGTAGGAAGGGGGGGGGGGAGGGTAAGAAACGAAATAAAAAAGAAAGCACGAAGCGGCAAAAAGGAGGAGAGCGAGGACTTTGCGCTAGGCAAAGGGGGTCTATATTGAGGTAGTAATTGCCGGCGTGTAAGTGCAAGGAGACCGAGGGGAAGAGCTTTAAGAATGGTAATTATCTCTTACTAACTCCTATGGCAGGGATCTCGGGAGGAGATTGCCGCCGCCGCCTTTGCTTCCCGTACGGATAATGGTCCCGTTTTTCAGGCTGCCCGTGTGGACCTGCGCCTACCTTACGTCACGAACTCTTTTCCCTCTGCCCCTCGCCCTATCTCTCTCTCCTGCGGATAAAAACGCCTAAGTACTCGGGAGTGAGTACGCGTTGCATCCTGCATCATCGGCGCTTTATTGAAGTAGCCGTTCTTTGTCCAATGAGTTTGTAATTATATGTGCTCATTCGGAATACATAATGAGCGAGCGAGAAAAAATCAGTTGCACCGGGATGTAATAGCTCATTTCTACTTTTTTTTTTCAAATAATGTTTAGTGTAGATTGAAGAAACTTGATCAGTGGCACAATTCTTTCTTTATTGGTTTTAAACTGTTATGAAGAAACTAAAAGGGAAATAAGTAGAGCTTTTGTACATTTTTTGTATTTTGTTTTCTTATTAATCTATTTAAAATGAATATAAAACCCTTTAATAATTTAAATTGAAACATTAAATTCATATAGAAAAGTTTTTAATTTTGGCACTAGTCAACCGAATAGGTACCCATCAGCCTTCTTGAAATATATTGCAACATTCTGTCATTTTTTTTTGTAGATGACATAAGGATTTGTTTAAAGATAAGCAAAATGCCATAATTTCAATTTATTCATTAATAAAATGTCTCGTTTGACGATATATAGGTTCAGTGCACTACCCGTAAATTCAGATTTATCACTCTGGAAGCAATTACTTTCTGAAACAACATTATCCATCGAGAAGGTCGCAACCAAGCCTCGTGTGCAAACGACCGCTACTGGCAAACGCACAGCAACGAAATTCATGAGGCAAAGTTGTAAAACGTCATGGACGCTACTCAATCCTCGCGAGCAAAGTACGAAAATCAAACTCCCGGTTCTAATTTTCAATTTTCTTAATTCCCCGCTCCCTCCCGGGCGTATATGTATACATTCACGTCGGTACTCCCGCAGGCGTGCACGGCATATTATGCGCCGAGGTCGTTATGCGCAGGAGGCTCGTATAATGCACCGATGCAAGGAGCATCTTACCTACCCCGAAGGTTATTGACGCCCCTCGTGTACACGAGATGAGATTCTTAAGGCCGCTGCTTCCGGAATTCCCGCTCGCGGGACCCCCTTGCGTAATCCAGGAGCGCCTTGCCCGCTAACCTGCCCATGAGAAAAGTCGCCGATACGCGCAGTTACGATTCAATATATGGGGGCCTAATCAGCTGCTTTCAAGTCGCGCGGAATTAAGCCTCGGGTCACGGCTTTTTGCACTTTAGATCGATCTCGGGCGGTTTCTTCCTTATTTCCTTTTCTAAATTAATTCGTTTAACGAGGGGCGTTATAACTGTAGCGTGGTTAATGTTGCTTGCTTTATCAATGACTACAGGCTTCCGAAGCTAATTTCAAAATGCATTAGTCTATTGATTGAGAAATTCTGTTATAAATACGCTGAACTTAAATTCAAGCTTATTTACTCAATAATATTTTCAAAAAAATTATACCTTGCAGTATCTTTTTTTTTATTTAAAAAGTACCTCGAGCATTAAATGCATAAGAGATAACGAAATCTGGGCTAACGCGTTCGCCGGCAGGTGTTTCGTTTAAAATTTAAAACATGCCACAGCTCCATTCGTAATCCCTCGGAAAAGGCCGTTTATATTTCGCTTGGGTAGCGTGCATCTTGCAAAGCAGCGCAATCATCCGACTGCGAGTTAAAAAAAAAGAAAAAAACGATGAGACGCGGCGAACGACGAAAAATGAGAGGAGTCTCCGGTTGATCGCCAAGTCGTTTACATCGGCGTGCGAAGGCGTTTCGGCTTCCACGGCTCCTCCATTCATCATTGTCGAAAATGCAGAATGTGTAATTTAGCACCTTCCGCAGAAGTATGCCGCGCCGCGAATTGGTTTTAATTAGCGGATATACGCGCGCCCACGAGCGCCGTCGGCTCGATTTATTATGCAAATGATTCTTCACTACTTTCATAAATTACGCCGATTTTTTTATCGGCTCGGTAGTTTTCTGAAGTTCGTCCCTTCGATTGGCAGGTGCGAGACACGCAGTTTCGGTGCTTTTATCGGTCCTCACTTTATTGCGGAATAATTTGTTGGTTTCTTTTTAATATTCGTTTTTGTACACTGAAAGAACTGGTTCGATATCGATAAAAATTATTTTAATTTTTGTTACACAAGTTACTATGTAGTTAAAAATATTGGAATCAAATAAACTGTTGTATAAACATGAAAAAAATTATTACACTTCTTAGTATTTTTTATAACTACGTTTGGTCATTTTTGTCAACCAAATCATTTCATCTCAGAAGACTAACAGCGTAGTAATTCTTACTGAACAATTCTTTCTCTGCACTATATCAGCAGTTGCAATTTATCAAGATTTCAATTGAATTTAAGAAAAAGTACCGTCAATAATCTTATTAAAATAATTGACAGCAGTACTAAAATCATCGGCATTTAAAATTAAACAGTTTGCGGTCCCTCGGAGCCGAAAAAAAAATTAATTACGGCCATTATAGAAGGCAAAAGCCGCGTTGTAATCGAAGATCGCGCATCTTGCGGAACCTCATCGAATCACAAGTAACCGGATCGTAATTTCGCCAGCTGGAAATTGGGTCAGCGCGTCCAAAATCGTTATTACACATTCGACGCACCACCGAAATACATAAATACGCGATGAGCGATACGCGCGGGGAATTTACGTGAAAAAACGAAGTAGGAAGGAGGGAGTGGGGGGAGCGGAGCGAGTCGATTCCCGTAAACAGCAGGTGCGAGCACCGCGCGGGAAACTGGCCCCCCGAGCTCTCGAGGCCTTTTTTTTATACCTCCACAGCCCCACAGCGTCTCGTGAAATCGCTCGTTATCGACCTTCGAGTTTTACAGTTTGTTTGATTGTTTTATGGGGTGGGTTTTTCGTTACGTGCCTCCTGCTTGTCTAATTACTTTCTTTTTTTTTACGAGCGGCTTTTCTCTCGGCGGCGCTCCCGGTGTTGACGAGTAGTTGGCATTGTTTATTGCGCGCGTTACGTTTATACGCAGTAGATAACGTCTTTTGATTTAAAAAGTAAATTAAAGTTTGTAATTAGTTCGACGGCATTTTTTTTTCTTACTCGGGCTTATTACAAGATATATTTTATTGGTTGGAAAGTTAATCGCTCGCCATCATCGAGCATTAAATGATAAACGTAAATTAAAATCTGAATCGTTAAAAAATCGAAGAAAGATCTTTCGAGAGCCGAGCTGTACTTACAAGTTTAGTGTTTTAGATTTTTAATGTTCTTGATGTGCTACGCCGGAAAAAAATTTATCATTTAAACTTGTAATAGTAAAATCATAACGGCGCTCCGTTTTACTAGCGTTTAACATAAATCAACTTGATCGTGTTAATTAATGCAACGTTACGTATATTGCCGTAATGAATTACAGAGGGTTGTATTATGCCATAACGTTCTTAGAGATTTTCAGCTGGTCAATTTTTATGCTCCTTGTAAAACCTTCGTAAGTATATTATAAAATTAACGAACGCTTATATTTCATCTTTTGTTAATTGAATTTAAAATTCCAATTTTATGCGATCGGCTACCATTGCAATTTCCTGTCTTGATTCATGCAAAAATAAAGTGATCAGCAATGAAAAAAAAAAGATTTTATTGAGCTGGAACAGAATTCAAAGTAGTAAATTAATATGTGCGCGGCTCCAGTAGGCTGAATAAGCAAAAAGCTTTCCTTTGATCACTTGATCTCAATGCCCCTCTGAATAGGCGTAAAAATATTTTTCAAGAAAACACTCGGTGATAATAAAACTGAATCTCGGCTTTCGTTGAATGCGTTTTCCAGCGTCATGCATAATTTTGCGCGCGAACGAGCATTTGAAAGAGATCTCTTTCAGGCCTGAGTTATTTACGATAATTCCTCAGCGCGAGCATTCAGCGGATTTTCAATAACTGACGATAGGTAGTTTCATTCATGACTACTGTGCGCATGCAGCAGCATCTGATTGTAAATGCATCTTTGCTCGCAGCCAAGGACATCCTCTCCATTAAATAATATAAATACGCCTTTTCCTTAGATGATGTACGATCGTTATTTTCAGTTCGCGCATGCGCGCCTTCTTTTCGCGGAGCAATCGCTCGCAGACGGTAATAATAACAATATAATAAATAAAGTCACGCAATAGATTAATTTTCGCTGCTTGCGCAATTCATTCAGACGACTTTGGATGCTAATGAAACCTTCGTCTCTTGCGATTTATTAATTTTCATTATGCAACCGGACCCATTCAACGTATGCTTTCTAAAAAGTTCTTTTTCTTTTTTTTCTTCTATTTTTACTGCTGAAGCTACACGCGATTTTATCTTGGGCGTTTATCGTTTTGAGTTTTAAGGATTCCTTTTTCCGCGGCGAGCGAACGCGGAACTCGGGCAAAAAGTCCAGCGCGCCGTCCAGGAGGAGGATTTTTCTCCATAAAAATTAGCGGCGGGGAGGGGCGGCCGTGGAAAAAGGCAGTTAATTTCGCTGCCGCGCGCCGTTTATTTTGGGGTCAACGAGTCGAGGAAGCGCGCCGCCCGGGAGAGAGAGAGAAATGAAGAGAGAAGGCCACGCCGCCGATGTGCACCGTTCGCATTCGTATATATGTGTATAGTCCTTATAACATGATCCTTGAACCGCGACGTCTTTCTTTCTCTCTCGCTTGGAGCGCCTCGCGGAATCAAGGCGCCTTCGGTTCATCCTCACACGCCTTTCTCTCCACCTTTTATGCCCCTTTTACGCTTTTGGCATTAACGATTTACTTAGGATTACTTTAAGAGCTTTACCTTTCACTGTTGGAAAATTTGATAATTTGTATTTTCCTAAACATTGAAATTTCAGTTGATAAATATATTATTTTAATTACTATTTTGTAATCGATTGTGTTCTCTTAAAAAAATGATGGGCTTAAAAGTGAAGGTAATCTATTCTTAATTTGATTGATTCATGTGATTAGTCTGGCTTTAATGAGAGAAACGAGAATAATAGTTTAATTTTAAAATTAATTTGAATTATTCTTACATTAATTAGTCACCATCTTTTATCAATTCTCTATGGTTCTGTGCAATGATTTCACTCTTAGATCAACAATCATGTTTAAAAGTAAGGTGATATTGTGCACTTACTTCTAGAATATGTAGTCATAGTGATTTTTAGAATTATTATTACAGAAAATTTTCTTCCATAATAGTGTTGGATAAATTATATTATTCAATGAAAAGGAAAAATTTAATGATTTACCTAGTGTGTGTCTGTATATAGGTGGGTGTACAAAAGTAGGATATATCAAACTTTACTATCTAAAGTTGAATTAGTGAAAAACCACTACAATTAGTGGAATTCCACTAAAAAATAGTGAAAAGTGCTCCACTATTCAGTAATTACTGGGGCAAGTTCCACTAATTTTAGTGGTTTGTTTTTCACTAATTCAATTTTAGAGGGTACATTAATACATTCCTCTAGCAGCAAATTCTTATGGATAATTCAATTATAGAATTAGAAACCCCGAAATCAGTAATTTACATTATCTCAATAGTAAGGTGTATTGTAGTCGTGTGTTTTCAAACGTAAACCTTTTTTTCAATCCATGCTGCAAGTAAATTAAAAAGAAGCATGCTACTTGTAAGAACTGCTTTAACCACTCAATTTGAACCGAAACCACAGCCGGTAGTGTTTCAAGTGTAATAAGGCCCGATCCCTCTTTCACCTTCGGTTCGGTTCTTATATACATATCGACGAGCTCGGCCGCGATGATAATTACCCAAGGCGTACGAGTTATCCGGGCGCCGAGGTATATACCGTATAACCGTTGAGCGGGGAGCGCGCGCGAGGCGCATCGGCCCGGCCCCGCGAAACGCATGACTCCTTTATGGGCTGCACTCCTCGTCGTGTTCTCCACCGGCGCGCGCGCGCGCCTCCGGATGAACTTTAATTTTTGCCGACCCACACACACCGGGTCGAGAGCTGTCCGCTTCTTTTTTTTCTCATCCCGTGTACTTTTTTACAAGTGCGCTGTAACCTTTTGAAACAGTTTAATTGGATTTTCACGAGGTTCTCCGAAAGACGGCTTTTGCAAGGGAGAATCGTTTTCGTACGGTACGTTTCGGAGCGCGCGCGCGCCTCGGCGAACGAGGGAGAAGAAAAAAATTGATTATCGCGTTATTCCGAGGTGCGCGGGACGTGCCGGTCGTGGCCCGAGGAAATGGGTGACTTTTGATGGGAAATTAACGAAAATAATGTTATATAATTTTGCTCGGAGTGTATGGTTGCGCGCTTCTTTACGAGCGCGTAACGGCCCCCCTACTCCTTTGCCACGCGAAGTTGCAGCGCGAGTCGGCTTATATTGTTCATTTTTGCCACTAGCGAGCGAATTCGGTGTCGTAAAGTGAACGACTGTATACCTGCAACGAGAGGCAAGGGTTGTAATTTCAGTTATTTCCGTAAAAAATTGTTTTAAATGAGTTAATTTATACTGACTGCTGCTTGTCTTCTATGCGCTTTTTAATCCCTTTTTTATTCGTTAATGGTCATTTAAAAAAAAATAGGAGCATTAAATTTATACAAAATTAAAAATACCGTAATTAAAAATTATAAAACAGCCTTTCTGTTGCACTCAATTTACTTATATTAGTGGAGAAACTAACTATTGAAAAATATTATTAATATAAGATTCAGCAGAAGAAAAATTACACATTTAAAAATAATAATTGTGTATTTAACATTTTTAATTATTCATGTAGATAATAAAAAAATATAATAAAAAATAAAAATGTAAAAAAAAAAGAGGAAAGTAAAAAATGAAACGAAATAAAGTGCGCTACCTTAAAGGTGCATCGGAGGAATTCAAGTGAAGCGGGAGTCACTGACCCAACGTACATTTTCAGAATAAACCCATTAACGCGACCGGCCGCTTTGCGTAATGTCAGCGCGGGAAAATGCGCGCTCGCGCGTGTCGTTCTCTCCCTCCCGGGGCCCGACGCCTCGGCCAGACATACGCCACATTGTTCCGCCGTATATATAAACTCGCGCGCGCATCGTATAACGTACTTATTCATAAAGCCCGCCGCATCGCCGCGGGCCATCCCGCCACTATACGGCTCGCTTGATCGCGATCTTGATGCGCGAGCGCGCCCCAGAGCGTTTCCTCGTTTTTTCAATGGACGCAACTAGTTACTTCCCTTTTTTGGTTTTCTATTTTAGGTACGGGACTTCTTGACTTCACTTTATAATGAAATTGTTTTAATTTGTTTCAATTAAAAAAAAATCGTTTATTACACTGAGAAAAAATTCTAGTAAAAATTACTGTCCTGTGTAGAAAAGTGGCCACAGACTGTCATGTAGTGAAAAAATTAACATCCTCTATTGTAAATTTTACTAGAAAATGTTGTACATTTTAAAATGGTAATATACATGGTAAAATTTCCAATAATTCTAGTAAAGTTTACAATACAGCATGATAATTTTTCCTCTACATGACAGTCTGTGGTCACTTTTCTAGACAGGATAGTAATTTTTACTAGAATTTTTTCTCAGTGTAGGAATTGCAGACTAAAAATACCAGAAAATTTTTTAAATGACTATTATAAACACTCTATCTAATTGCGGGGAAAATCAGTACGCAAAATAATAGATGTCGATAAAAATTATTGATCGATCAGTTAATTAATTAAATTACGTTTAGCGTTTATCAATTAACTGCTCTGTATCTCGCTACAATAATTCATGGAAATATATTTACAGAAATTTCTAATGGAAAAATTTGCAGAAACTTCTAATTTTAGCAAAAAAATTTTGTAGACTTTTTCCCTAACTGAAACATACTGTTATAATCATAATATTAGATCACGTACAAAAAGAATCCATAGTGGAAACATTGACTGTTCAATTAATAGCATCGGCAGGACGTGACCAAGTTCTTTCTAAAACGCAGAGCCGCACAATCGAATACTGCAAGCATCTCGTAATATTCTGAAGTAAATCTGTAACTGGGTACCTCGTGCGCTTTTTGCGACCGAGGTTCTTTGCGGCCTCTCCAGGAGTGAGGCACACGCGCAATGGTACCCGCTCGTTGCGAAGTCACTCGTGAATCACCCGCACCGAGATTCGCATCGTCACGTCCTCGTGCGAGTCGGACCTGCAGGGCAATGATTCGACGTAACCCGTTCATTTCCCGCAAATGGAGTCGCTTTCCGCGTGTCTCCAGAGGGCGCAATCATTGCTGCTCTTGAATTTGTGCTGTGGCTATTCACGTGTCTTATGATAATATTCAGAATGTAGTTTTTTTTTCATTTAGCCCGTGTGATTGCTGAGTTCTGTGAGTCATGTCTAATACGTTCTGGACGTCAGTGTATGTGACGTATTTATGCGTGTATAATTATATTTTAGAAATTTAACACCCGCACTTTTGTAACCTCTGCGCTGAAAATTTTCGAAAGTCATCGTGTTAACACGGCGCTGTTAGATAATGGCATCGTTGCAATAAATTTCGTTATTCGCTTTGTCTCTACTTCTACAAGGCTACAATCATTTTGGCCACTAAATATTCCTTATTCAATTTATCGTGTGCTAATTCTAAATGAAACATCGCTATGTGAGCTCTGAGCGGAACCTCGAAGCCTCAATTTCCCCCTAAACGCATGTCTTAAATTTCTTCAGCTGATAAATTGCCATACTCTATCGCAATGAAAAATTATTCTCAAATAAGTTGTTCTGTGCGATCATTCTAGTCATCTTCCTCCAAAATCACACCACTGCGAACGTTCGAGATTTTTCATCTAAATAAAATCTATATTCTCACGAAAACGCAGAGGAAACAAGTGATAACGTAAAGTCCAATCCTTAAGACGTTTTTTGACTACATAAATAATTTGGATCAGACGCAGATTCTCTAGACTACAAATAACGTGTCTCTGCTCCAATGAGCATGTTATTTAAAAAATTGAATTATTAAAAAAAATAATAATAAAGAGATGCAAGTAATGCATGCCCTTAATGGACTAGCAATCCTTTTTCGCGGGTCGAGCTCAAAGCTCGATCCCCAAGTATAGTGTCCGTCAGTCAGTATTTTTAAGCCGTGGCCAAAGCAACAAAGGCGCGGTCGTCGCGGGGGCGAAAAAAATCTGCCGGGAAAATGATATCTCCGCGGCACGAGTACGTGTGCGGCGTGCATTGTTCGCGCACGACCATCGCCGACAGCTGCGCGCGGACACGAAGGTTCGACGGACTCGAACTCTCGTCTGGATATCGCTTTCGCCGACGAGCGGCGACACACCCCACGGGGACCGCGTACACTTACGTAGGAGTGACGCAGCGAGAGGTGCTACACGCTGCTCGGCGACGAATCCACGGAACTCCAGCTCGACGCTGCTTTTTCTCACGTTCGCTCTTTGCTCGTGGCGCGGTGACTTTCGGGCGTCGGTTCTAGGTGTTGTTGTTCTTGCGTTTGCAAAATGTGTGCTTGTTTTTTAGACCTTTTTTTATGGTAGAATGTACAAGTTGTACACGCGGCTGAAATCATTTCTTTCAGAACTGCGTTGTAAATGGCAAGTAACACGTGTAAAAGTACCGATAACTTCGACAAGTTCCAGCTAGTGTACATTCGAGAGATGAACTTTTAGAAATTGTATATTTGTTTCAAGAGTATTACAGAGAATTTTTTTTATTTAAGATATGTATAGTTAAATCAACTGAATTTTTCATTATAAGTTAAAGTTTAATGGAGAGAATGAGTGTTAAAAAAATACTTTCATTTTTTTGCAAAAATTACTATGTAGTTAGTAATCTTGTAGTCAAGTTGATCCCAAGATTTCTAACCATTTTTGTCAAGCCATTCTTTCCGTATTTAAATTTAAAAACTGAATTTTAACTTTAAGACAAAGCCTCCAACCTTTATTTCATGATTTTCATAAAATCCTAATAATTTTTGTAAGAGAAAATTTTCTGAACATAACGTAAATTTACGTATACTACATAAGGCTGTTGTAGAAATTGCGCTTTTTATAGACCATTTATACATTTTTTTGTTTAACTATATAGCGAATATTAACCGTTCACACTTAAATCTGGCGAATTTTAAAAAAATGACTATACTGTAAAATATCCCTCGAACCGCTGAAATTGGATCTAAAGGAAATTACAGTAAGCCCACGGTGATGCCCTCTGAAAAAAATGAGAAAATTTGCAGCGCAAATTACACGCATAAATTTCGATCAAATAACTGTTCCGAAACTACTGCAAGACTCTTACGCGCTCGTAAATCTTATCGGACTCGCTCCCGAAAAACGCCCGTCCGAATATCGCTCTCAGTGAGTGCGGCTCTCGACGAGAAATGAGAAATCCCCTTTGAGTTTCCGATCGAGAGTGCGCCCGGTGCCACTCGTTATTCATCGCGCGCCAATCATTCGCCTCGTAAAAAGCGATGACAGCCAGTCCGCCTCTCATTTTGCATCGGCTGAGGAAACGCCGCTTTCTTCGGGCTCAATTTTTCGCGGCAACGAGCGCCGCCGCTGTATATCTTCGTAACAATCGCTCGGCAGCGCGCAAAAGTCGACCGCTCCCTGGGTTTAATTAGTTCTTGTTACTAGCTGCCCCTCGCAATTTTCGACGGTCTTTTAATATCCGCTCTTCAAGCTAGAGTGTAAAAGTGATCAGCGAAACCTTTTGCGCTGTACTTTTTGCGCTGCAAAATTGCCAACTTTCTAATCATAATTTGAATTTTAGTAATCAAGCAATTTCTTACATTGGCCCATAAATCAATTAAAAAGTACGGAAAAAACGTCAGCAAAGTAAACACTTGTGCAAATTTCTAAATATTTTCTAATATCTACATACCTAGTCTGTTTAAGCATGCAAAAGAAGAACAGCCAAGAGGCTCGATAAATTGCCTGGTTATTTTTTCGTTTGTCGTTTTTACAGCCGCCTAGAATTATTTTGCGGTTTCGGATTAGATCGAACCTTCTCTGTCTTTCTCTTCTCTCCTCCTCAACGTCGTTCAAAAGCGAGCGCACAATTATGGCCTCGAGCGAGATGCATCATCTCACGAGAATCAAGATTATGTCCCGTCGCGACTGTGATTCATCCTCTACGATTTCGGCGTAGATTATTGACATCGTTTTGTTGTCTGGTTGAAAAAGTCGCCGGTGCTCAATCTGTTACGACGCTAATTCGATGTTAATCGTCGTTTTATGGTTTTTAATCTGCATTATTGTAATCACGAATCAAGAGGTTTCCGAAATTGGTGTCTAAAGGTGACAGGTATTGATGTAATTCATGAATAAAAATGAAATTTGAAGGCGGACATCAATAAAGTATTATACTTTATACGAGCTGCTTCATGTTGTGTTTATGATGTGCACTAAAAAGTAAGAATGTAGAAATTAAACATCGGGTCTTAGAACACATTCATCCACTTGCTTGTGAGTCGCATCGAGATCGAACGCGAGCTTTTTAAGTTCAAAGAACAGGTGAGGCACAAATAGTAAAACGTAGGACTGTTCTAAGCGAGCAGGTGCATACTACCAGGATGTCATCACACCAGGCACCCGTGCGGTGACAGTTGCCAAATTACGTTACACATAACACGCATCTTCCCTGGTATTCGATTCACGTGGTTCTTTAGAACTGGGAAGAACAGTATCCGCAATATTACCAAATACATGACTATCCTGATTCTTATGATGAAAATGAGAAATTCAAATCAGGTATAAAATGTAGTTAAATGTTTGACTGTTTTTTAAATGTGAAATGAAAGTACGATTGATTGATTTCTGAGCTGCCCATGCTCTGCGTACATCATTTACCGCGTGTGCACATAACTAAACTTTTTTAGATTAATCGAAATAGTTAAAAAATTCATATAATTATTAAATTATGGTTAATAAATGATGATTTAAATAGTCTTTAACTCTTTTTATGGTTAACTATATTTTATGATTAATAATTATATTTTAGAGCCCTCACTTTATGAAGAACTCATTAAGAGTTCTTTTATTATAGAATATCTTATAGAGCTTGTAAAATGAATACATTCTTTCAGAATTATTTACAAACTCTAGTGTTCTCTGAGTCACTATCGATCTAACCCCGCGAGCACACCAATTTCCTCCGAATGCAAATCGCACTTAACGTACTTTGCCCCGGGCGACCAGCTACAATTTTCCCCTCGCTTAAAAAGCCGAGGAATCCATTAATAATGACTTTTAACATCTGATAAACGCAAGAGTCGAGGTAAACGGCCCAAGCAAGAAGCGCATCTGCCGCTGGCCCTATGAGAACCACTGGCATGTGTCGGCCTCTGACAAAAAAAAGTTAGGGGGGAGAGTGGGATTCTCGAGTGCAGGAGCTACAAGGGGCTGCTGTGTATCGGCAGGCAGTCGTCCAGACGGCGCGCGGAAAGAACGAATGAGGGAGGCGAAAAGGCACCAATCAAGCGGGTCAACGGTGAAGAGCGAGAGAAAGTAAGGGTTCGCCGCACGGCCGCCCCTGCTCGAAACTTTGGCAGAGATTAAGTGGAGGATACTTTTACTGCTCCGCTTTGGAGTGGAGTAACGTTTAAACTTAAATTTCAGCCTGTTTCTTTAGTAACGCTATGTTTCAAATAATTTAATGAATACCATCGATCACTAGGCGTACTGCAGATTTTACATTGAAGAAGAGGATTAAATTTAATAATTGCGTTCAAAAAAAATTATTTGACTTTTCAAATTTTCGTATACACGTATAATTGTTGTGTTTCGAGTAACAGCCTTCGCTCGTCGATTGTAACGTACTCGAGTAAAACGAACGTAAATAAAATTTCTTTCGTAGTAAAGCTACCGGAAAGCTATACATCCCAACATACTACGTAGTACGGCTAGGCTATAATTTCTCCTTCGGAAACAAAAAGTTACGCGCTCTCATTCAAAGTGCAAAAAAAGGTGCAGTAGTTCAGACAGAAAGATGGGCCGGGAGGGAAAAGAGAGAAGGGAGACCCCCTGGTTTCCGGTTCGCCGTCGAATATGGACCCTCCGCACCTCGTATACGCGTATATCCCTTTATGCACATGGACGCGCGCGCGCACCACGCGCTTGGTGCACGCGCGCTCGGAGGAAATGAAGAGAGAAAGAGAGAAAAGAGGCGCGCGCAAGGCAGCGGCGTGGCCGGCTTGCGCTCACCTCGTGCCTTCCCCTCGGCGTTTCGTAACGCCGACGACCTCCTCCGGCGCTTACCCGGGCCCGGACAAAAGCGTCGGCTCGATAGGCTTTAACGGTGTTTGATATCGACGGGGCCCGAGCGTTTTTCGGCCCTCCCCGAGCGCGATGATTTATTTTTTTACGAATTCATTATGCTTCGGGGTTTCGGGTTGCGTTTATTAAGGATGATGGATGTTTGTTTTATTATGATGTTTAATTAATGTTTGATGTGCTTTCAATGTATTAATCTGCTGTCTGTTTGTTTTTGTTTCAGGCGATTCCAACGCGATTCCCATGACGGTTCATAAAGGTTTGATACTTTCTTTATTCTAAAATAAATTGTTGTTGCGATGTAGAGTGGTACATACATAAATTAAAACGTAATATTTGAATTCCATCTATTAATTGATGTACACTTGGAATTGATGGTTTGAAAATGGTATGATAAAGTGAAAAAAAAATAGTTTCCCCTTTTTGGTTATAAGAACGTTTACTTTTTTACGTTTAATTTTAATAACAAACTAAAACTAACGTTGATGTTAATTTAAAAAAATTATATTAATACATACACTAACTTCATCAAATATTGAACTGGTTATAACTTCTCTATGATGTTTCCTAAGTATATTTTAAGCAAACGGAAGAGAGTCTATACGCGTGTCATCAAGTCACGGGATAGTCCGAGCGGAACTCGATGGAACAGATAAGCTCCGAAAATATTTGCTTCGCCAACGACACGTTCGTCTTCTCCATTTAATTTTTTCAAGGAATCTTTCTCGCTAGTACTATATGCAAAAGAAAATAGTTTGCGTAAGCTACAAAAAAGCGGCGAATGTTTTAAAAAATGTATCGAACAAATCATGCCTTGGTTTCGTTTTATAATGCAAGCCTGTGATTCTCGAGACGTAAGAGGACTCCTTAAGACTTTGCAGGAGCAACCGGAAAAACTCAAGTTACTGCACGTAATAAAAGAAACGAAAAGGAAACATTTACTCGGATATTTACGCTGAGTTTAAAACACTTGAGATAAGCACTCGACGAAATTTTTTTATCAGTTTTTAAAGTTTAAAATAAACGTTTGCGTAAAGATAACAGAAAAAATATTGGATATTAAAAACGAAATTTCCTAAGCGTTTCTTATTACCCGGAGATTTTAATTTTCTCCCCTACGACCTCGCGTTAAATGATTATGGGTGTTGCGATAAAAGAGCGCCTGAACTCGCTCTCGGATCTTCCTCGTGCCGCCGCGTGGCATCTGTTGCTCAACTGCATTTTTTGTGCACCGACCGACCCGGACAAAAGGAGAGGCCCGAGAAGGGTCAAAGTATCCCTGAAAGTATGGCAAAAAGACGAGGAGCAAAGAAAAAAGAAGAGAGAGCCGGAGAAAGAGAGTAGCGTTACTTTAGTGTACTAAAAACGGCCTTAAGGGCAGAGTAATAAAATCCGCTTTATGGGCGGTAATCCGACGATTTTTAAGGAAAATTTTCCACCAAAATCGCTTCACTTCATCTCGAAATTTTTTTACTTCGTCGTTTTACAGTCCACGATTGAAACATTAACTTTTACTAAAAGAGAGAACCCACTATCAGAAAAAAATGAACCCAAGCAAAAAGCAAGTGCTTCGCGAAGATCCGGGAATATGGAAAAAGGGATACCGGGGAAGGACAAGCGCCTCGAATGGAAAAAAACGTCGAAGACGATTACAAGCGAGGCCCTCGACTGCGGGGGCGGGAGTCGCTGGCAGCTTATAAGGGGGAGAGGGAAAAAAACGTCGAGCAGTAACGGAGGAGGGAGAGGACCGTCCGGCGCGATCGCAGATAGATAAAGTTCGCGAAGATGAAACCCGATAAGCCGCTGGCTCGTTGACCATTACGTCGGCGTACTTACCTCGCCGCTGCGCCTTTTCTCGCTAACGAATTTCGCCTTTTCTCCCCCGATCCGCACGCGGAGCCGACTCGAGAGTCGCACGACGAAGGCGGCCCCACGTTGCGCTTCGAATGCACCGCAGAAAGTGCAGGCAGACGTTCGGTGACTTTCTTTTTACGACATTAATAAGGCCGGGCTCTTTGTATTCGTTTTTCACTGCGGGTTCACGGTGTTGTATCCAGCGCTGTTCCGGGCTTTGGAAAGATGGTTAACTACTGTAATACCGTGGGATTGAAGTTTTAATTTATTGCGCTGCGGAAAGAAAAGAAAAGAATAGTGGGGATATTCAACTTTGCTAGCGTCATCAGTTACACTGTTACCCTGTCGGACAATTCATAATTCGGTTATTTTCGTTACTCTATTCAGAGCTTTTGCATTGGTTGACCAGTAATATCCAGGTGAAACAATGAAACGAAAGTTAAGTTAACAAATTATTTTCGGACTGAGTAAAACGCGTAGAGGTGCACGTTTAGTTTTTTTACTTTTAAATTCATGATTAAGTGACGTTAATTCGAACGTTAATTGATTAGATAGAAACTAAATGTAATTTAATTTGAAAATTCTGTTTTTCAAATATACTAATTTTAAGAAAACTGTTTTTAGAGATAATCTTTCAGGATGGGTTTTACCCCTTATCATTGCATTAGCATCTAAAAAAATACGTTTCAAATAAATTATAAGGTGTTTTAACATTATAAAATAAAAAAAATAAAAAAATGCCAAAGTGAACCTGGACTAGTTTCCTTGTTAGCCATTAGTGTCTGTCGGAAATTCGCGCGAAGGGTAAAGGATACGTCTACCTAGGAGCGAGAGCTCCCTGCAACGTTTGCAGCCGCGATATATCTATATCGGCGAGGACGTGGGGTCGTGGGCTCGCACGCGCGCGCCGCGGATGAAAACGCGAACGGGTTATGTACCGGACCTAGTTAGCCGGGGGACCTGACGCTAATAGGCTCCGGGGGCTGCCGTCGCTACCTCGCGCGAACTTCACCTCATCTCCTTTTTCTTTTTTCTTATATGTTATTTCGATCTTTTTCTTTACTTTTTTCAGTCGCCCCAAATAGATCTTTTCTTTCACTTTCTTTAACACACGTTATCGATACTAATTTATATCGTGATGTACTCTGATAATGCGCAAGAGTGAAAAATACATTCTCTATAAATATGAATGAAAACAGTCACAGATTTCACGATCGCAATGTTCATTTATTTATACTTGCAGAGTTCGAATGAATAAAAAATCAGTTAAAAGAAAATCAATTTTAGCTGAAATCGAGTTCTTTTTCTGGCTTTCACATTGCGAGACTTCAAAAATCATCGATAATAACTACTCTAAAAGTACAACGTTCAATTCACACTGATAATGTATCAGTGCGAATTCGATGAAATCACTATGTGCCCAGATTTTCAGTGTAATTTCGATGATTCTCTATCGGAGAGAAATATTCAACGAGGTTTTTTACAATGAAGATCTGCAAAACGTGTACGATTAATTCGGGTTTCCGAATCAGATGTAAAATCAGCCGTCAGAAAATTAGTCCTAACGATAAGCAGGAACTTATCCGGAGCTCGGATCGCCGCGCACAAAATTGAAACCTCATGCGGTCTCATCAAGCGAGCGCTGCATCTCCCGTCGTTGTCTCAATCGGCATTCCTCGAGTTCCTCTCGCGGCCCGATTGTTTCTCCCTCGTGCCGTGAGGCGATTAAAAAAAGGGGATCTCTCTCTCTCTTTCTCGAATCAACGCCTTCGTTTCGTGCGCTCCGTTAGCTGCGCCCCCTCGCCACCCGGGGCACGCGATCGAATGCACTTCGTCATCGCACCGCGGGGACCGAGGATGTTCCGTCGTCGTTGGGTTTGTACGCGATGCCGTGCGCGGGATGCTCTTCGCGTGCTCCGCTGCTTCCTCGCATATACTCGGTGCTGGCTTTTTTTACGTTCTCTACTCCTCGACGTGATCGAGGTCGCGAGCGTAAGGTTACTTACACGTCGGCGAACCTTGGGTTTGATCTAATTTTCAAAAATGATTGTAGAACGAAAAAGTAATTGCATTTGTTTGAAATCAGTTCCTAACAAAAAAATACTTGTACAGGATTGCTGCGTAGTTGCACAGTAAATTTTTCATCGGTTGTACTGTAATTATAAGTATTTCGTACTGATTAAAGTTTGTTTCGGTAGTAACTTTTTTAGTTTAAACTTGTGCAGGTTAAATTAATTTTCATACTCGACGAACATGCAATTCTTGCAATAGATTGCTTTATAAACATAATTTATATGTAAAATAGATTAATTTCTGTCTTATCTCTCTGTCCGGTATCAGATTCGAAAATCTGAACATCTTATGTTTCCTGCATGCAATCTCAATTAAACTGCGGATACCTAAATTAGAAAACTAATTTATACTTAATCATATAGTAAAAAGTTAGAACATCAAAGCTTCCTAATTTCGTAAAAGAAAATAAAAATATTCTTTTAGTAATTTGTTATTCTTCGTAATATTTATCTTTTCTGCGACACTCGTTAGTTCGAGCAGCGCCGAAAGGACTTGCAAAGGTAAACGAAGGGCCAGTAGTTTTTCCGAAAGCTGAGTCACGTCTACTTGCACGGGCTGTTTGCGTCTCTCTCTCTCTCTCTCTCTCTCTCTCTCTCTCTCTCTCTCTCTCTCTCTCTCTCTTCCTCTTTCTTTTTCCCTTTCTCTCTTTCTCCTTCTCTCTCTTGTCCAGCACCGGAATAAGAAATGAGGTGCCAATGTCGCTGAACAATGACGTGCGCGCGCTTGTGCGAAGATACCTCGCCGAGAGAACGCGAGAGAAATAGCGAATCTCTCCTTTTTACGTCTGCGGGTAACTCCGCGAGCCGCATACATAATGGAACTTTACTCTTCCGTATACTAAGGGAATGCCATCACCGCTTTATTATTTTTACCTGCTCGATGCTATCCGATTTTCTTTTATTCTCTTTACATCTTTTACTGCTAAATATAGCTCTAGATTTTCAAAATAATTCTAGAATTTGATGACTTGAATGACGGTAGTTGTTCTTGTAATAATTTTGTATTTTGAACGATATTTTTTTAAATATCCGCTTAAAATATATTCCTTGCGACTTTTGTTAATCAATGAACGTGTTATTGGTGAATGAACGCATACTCGTACTGGTTATATGATCTTCACTTATTTTACGAAGAAAATATAATATGTAATTGCCATTTAATTTTAAAGCATCTGCTTCTTCTACTAATAACTAGTTTCTATCTAACGTTTCGAGTACGAAATCAGTTCGTATTATCGCTCTTATTTTATTTTTAATGTCACACAAGTATAAATTAACAACCGATAATTGTATATCGAGCGATGGTCACCGTTGTAGGTACGAGATAGTATACTGCGAAGGACACTCTTGCAGCCTGTTATCTGTTAATCCGAGCAGCGACTAGCGTGCAGCTGCCTCAGCAGCCTCCATATCGCGGGATTGTATTTTTGCAGAGATCTATAACCAGCTTTGCGATCACAATCGTCATCTCGACCCGTTTTGCAATTATCCACTCGATAACGGCACTCGGTTTAAAAAAAAAACGCAATTAATAATCGCGGCTCGGGCGCAAAAAAATACGGAGAAGGACGTCGACTGAGGGGGGTGACAAGTCGCCGGGCGCAATAAAGCGCTTCATCGACGCGAATTTTCCCACATGCGTAAAAGGCTACTTGCGCCGGGACCATAATCCTTAATGCGCAATTAATCTTAATTCCCGCGGATCGAGCGCCGGCGCGCGGGCTTATTATCGCTCGAAATTAACGCGGCGCACTGCCGCCTGGCCTGTTCGCCTTAACGATCTCATTATGTGGATGGGGGACGTCCTGGGTGCACCACGCGAAAAATTGTGGAAGCCTTCCTGATTGACGTGGGTGCGCGTTTTTATGGAAATTCACGCGACCGATGCCGCAGACTTGCACAACTCCAGAGTATTGTTGTGAGAATTTTTGTACGCTAGGCGAAATTGCAATTTATATTCGTGTTAAATTTGATGA
This sequence comes from Eurytoma californica, assembly GCA_035586675.1. NCBI lineage: Eukaryota > Metazoa > Arthropoda > Insecta > Hymenoptera > Eurytomidae > Eurytoma > Eurytoma californica. The sequence continues at coordinate 24,575,488 of JAXIUT010000009.1, read as the reverse complement.
GGCCTTTATGTACTTGGTGATTGAAAAATAATAATGATATTTCAATTTTTTTATTTGCTTCTTGATTATGTTTTGCAATAACAAGAAAAGAGCACGTAAAGTAGATCCGTATTAATATTGTGTGTGATTCTAATAGTTATATGAATCATGCTTTTGAAAGTATTTTATTCACTTATGCGTATCAAGTAAATACATATCATAAAGTAGAAACAAATTAATTGAAACTAAGATGAACAATTTTACCCACTGATAGCAGAATGATATTTTAATGACGATATTTACTGCCGTGAAGAAAATCGTACTTTTATCGACGCGCATATAAAGGGCATTTGTTAAAAAAAATATAATAATAGTAACTGTGCAAAAGAATCTCCGCTATACTTTGTTAAATTGTGGATCTGTTTTTCGGTAAAAAAATGTACAAAGGCCTTGTTAACATGTCGGCAGAAACTGCGATTTCTTTTGACGATAGTAATTTCAATTGCTCATCAGGCATCGAGGTAAAATGTTAATTACCATCACAGCCAGTGATTCGAGTCCAAAAATTTAATATGTATCTCTCTGTAAGGGGCAATTGGCAATGATCGCGCGAGCGAGTCCGCCTCACACATCGTTTGCCGCTCTCGCATCTCGTTTCATCGAGGCGTAATTATCGAGCTCGCGAGCCCCCCGTGCGCATTTATCTCGCTCACCCGAAATCCTAATAACTGTTTTGCATTTGCCTGCCGAAAAAAAATATGGCGCGCGAGACTCCTTCATTAGGTTAGAGCCGAACTGGTCTTTCGCTCGCGCGTCAGACGCTGCAGCAACAGCGAAGCCAGAAAATAGTAAAGAAGGAACGAAATAATCCTCGGGACTAGAGGTAGCTGCATCCGACGATCGGAGGGGGGGCCTCGGCTGGTAATTTTCGAATCCCTCCGTGACTCTCGTGGCCGCGCGCGGCGCGCACGCCAAGGCGGGCCCCCGATGGAAGCGCGAGGTAACGATTAAAGTCCAATCCGATTACGATAAGACTTTCCTGCTGCGCGGAAACTACGGCTCCGACGTAATTCATCGCTGTGTACTTTTTCTCGATCGGCCGCGATTGCGGTAATCGACAATTCAGCTTCGTTAAAAAGCTGTTCGAATGAAATCTGTGGAATTAAATCTGGCGATATGGCGTATTTTTTGTGAAAATTACGGTAATCGTGGTTCGCGAATCTTTGACAGGTTCTTTTTCATTTCGCATTGTCAAAATATATCAGCTATATGCAAAAGAGCATAAGTGAAATGTTAACCCGGCAGAAGGCCATGGGGACATTTTTCTGAGCGTAAGATCGCAACAGCATGACGGAGAGAGACAATTTTTATCCATTTTAAAGTTT
>JAXIUT010000009.1:24527640-24574024 GCA_035586675.1 Eurytoma californica | reverse complement strand
ATCAGTTGATCTATTTATATTGAGTATTTCACTCTATATATGACTTCATTTAAATTAAGACGTGCCCGGACTTAGATAACACGTACAGTACTTGATGCATTTACCGCCAAGTGGACTCTAGCAAATCTCTCCCGATAACGGATATGCTTTTTCAGTTTCATATAAAAGCAACATTAAACTTGGGCACTTGTAGAACTACTGATGCTTGAATGAATTACATTTCACTAAAATTACAATTACATAAAAATGTTTTGTAAGTGTGGCAATATTCCTCACATTATTTTATTATTAATTCATTATTATGTTGTTATCATTGTAATCAAAATTCACTATTCCTTACAATATTTCTACATCAGATCGACACCAGCGCAATGGCTGTTTAATCCCATTTGGTAAAACCGATCCCAAACTCTTCCTAGTTCCTCCTTCTTTCCACTAATCAGGATGGCGGTGCGATCGTGACAGGTGAGAGTGCAACGCGAAACGGCAAGCTCGTTACAAAACGAACCTCACGTTTCCGTAACCCCTTACCTCGGTGCTGGATTAATTAAATAATACTCGTCGTTCCTCTCCTCCATATGCACCGTAAATGCGAATTTCTTTTTTTTCCACAGTGCTATACAGTATTTTTTGTTTTCGTTCCTTCTTAGCCACGGCGCATTGTCGACTAGCCGCGAAGGCTTTTCCATCAGCGAAGAAGAGATTGATAGCGATTGATACACATTAAGTGGTAGTGCTTATGTGCATACTTGCTCGGGGAAATGTATGCACAGCGGGCGCAGCGGTGTCTTGTAATGAATTCTTGTTTATTGCTAATAGACGCGTTGACGGCCGATCGGCCGCGAGTATTTTAGTAGGCAATCATTTTTCATGTCGATAGAGCCGCGCGCTATTTGTTTTCTTAATTAATCGTCCTCGCCGCGCAAGAACATCGGTAATAAGCTTTGTTAGCTGTAGTTTGTCATGCTTACGTAATTAATAAAGTCACGCTCTTTGTCTTTGGTGCTTAAGATATTCCGCGTGAACAATTGCTAATAACATATAATAAATAAATAACGAAAAAAAAGAGGAAGAATTCCGCGAGTTCGTTACTTCCTCTATCATTCATTATTAAAGTTTCTCGTTTCATTAGAAGACAAAAAATCTAGGGGTATACACAGTTAGTGGATCTTTAAATTACAAGTTATTAATGACCAATGGTGCTTGCACGGCATCTGATACAAAAGAAGTATAAGGTTTTGCTCGGGTAGTGCGCAGGCGCATAAACCTCGTGAATTACACGTCTAGCCTAAGCGAGGCGGTGCTTCCCTTCCTATACACCCGCCGTTTTTTCCGTCCCCGCCTCGAACCGGAGCATCGAGACTCTCTCCTTGCCGCGCGTCGAAATCACCAAGGCGCAGCTAAAGAGTCTAATGCCCGCACTACGCGGATAAGCGTATCGATTGCATATCTTCAATGTATACAGCTCGAATCTCTTCTCGAGACTCGGAACAAGCGAAACTCGTGCAGTGTACCGAGGTCGGAGTAAGATGTTACGATAGCGTCTAGGCACAATCGAGCAATGCTTGTACGGTCGTTGTGTACCTGTGGGAATTACGCGTCTCGGTTGCGGATACGACGCGTATCAAGGCGTAAACCGGCGTGACGACGAGCGCTAATGGACTTTTCAGGCGGTCAGTGAAAAGCGCAGTCCTCCCACCGACACGGCTTGTTGCTCCGTATTAAACGCTCGCTGGACGCGATGCGGCCCAGAGACGCTCCTCGTTTTTCCGTTGCGCTGCGTGGGCAGTGGTAGAAAAGTGCGCGTAACGTATACCGGTCGTGTATGCGAAAGCACTTACACGCATTGTATGGAAGCTTAATTGAAAAGAGATTGAAATTAAAAAATGTTTTGCTAATTTTTAAAATTTGAAAACCACAGTATTGATATTATCTAGTTTTTCTCCAAACGATAAAAAGATTTTTCGGATCTTTTATGTTTATTTAAGCACCAATTTGAGAAATGTCCATCAAATCGGCGGAAAATCGTACCATTGATCGGAATAAATTAGATGATTTCCTGTTGACAATTTTTTAAAAAATATCTTCATATTTAATGATTTTATTATATACTTATAAATTATTTATTGCATTTACTTTTATTTTAGTATAATGCAATTAATTGATAATTAGTGAAAGTACGGTTTCGATGATGTTCTTTATGATTTTCTTGTTAAAACCACTCTTTTTTGCGCAAAGAGGAAGTCAACCGTATCATTTAATTTAGTTTGGCATAACTGAGAAAATTCCTCAGTGGTTAATCAGTGGAACGAAAAATCGCGGGCGATCCAACCGCAACAGCTTAGACGTCACATTGTCACCGAGGGCGTCTCTAGCTCTTGACAGCCATCGAAATCAGTCGAGCATCTCCGTCAAGCATTAGCGATCACCGCAAATTTTTTTTGACGATTTACTTTTGTGTCATAAATTAATCTTTCTTTAACTAACTTTAATTTATGTATGTACTCATTTCTCAATTGAAATATTTATTTATACCTTGATTTCTAAAACATTGTTTGCTTTTTTGTTTCAGGTAAGACAATTGTTTTAGATACAGTGGAAAAGAAAAGCGTCTATAACGATTTTCAATTTAGAAAACCAGGTCAGATCTTTCAAATCGTATAATAATTTTCATCCCATCGAGAAAAGCATACAAAGCTATAAAGACCGGTAGCTGTAAAAACATACGAACGATGCTCTCGTCCTGCATTCCTCGCAACCAAACAGCACACCTTGTTTACAAAAAAAAAACTGTCAATGCCCGTACAGCCCCACGAATAGTCCCTCGCTCCGACGCACGCATCCTTCCTCCGCCAACCACCTCGGCTTTATTCCTTCTATACACTCCGCGGCAAGTGGCGAAGCGAGAGAGAGAGAGAGAGAGGGAGAGCCGGGTGCAAAAGGTGGTGCGCTCGCGCGGGGGCCCCATATAGGCGTGCGCACGCACGGGCCCGACTTTTTCAGCCCGGTCAGTATGGGCTCTCCCTCCCCGGGCCGGAGAATCGCGCGCGCGCGGGGAAAGGAACGGGGGTCCCTGTGGGAGCCCGGGAGGCATTGCTCGCACGGCCCGTGTAATGTGGTGCAAGGTGATGGCGTGCGGCGGGGCCCCCCGACCGCCGGCAGATGTTCCGTTGCCGCCGCCCGCCCTCGCCCTCTCGCCGCCGCCGCCCAGGGGTGTACAAAGCCCGCGCGTGCGCCCCACTTTCGCGCTCGCGCGCCAACGGCTACCGACGACGCGCTCTCCCCCCGCAGATCGCATATATAGGCGCACGTGCTCGCGCATTGATGCATCGCTCCGGGAACGACGGCTGCTATACCTCGGATTTTCACGGATTATTAGATTGGGGTCGGGTTGAGTCGTAGGGAAATTCGTTTTGACGGACTGCCTTTTTTTTCGCGGGTCGGGGATTTTCCGTTATTCTTTGACGGTTTATAACTAAGTCGAAACTAGTGGGTTGAGTTAGTTTGTACAATCCAAAATACTTTCTAAATACAATTCATTGTATTAAATTGTAAAATAAATAAAGTTTTCACTTGTTCTGCAGTGTACATACACTTATTCAAATTATTTACCGTTACTGAATTAAATTTAGAGAGTAGATGAAGGTATTTCGTGAAAGTTCCAAAAACTCAATAAGATTCAATGTATAGATATTTTCAAAAAATATAAGAAATATTTATCTTACTAATCTAATTAAAGTTTGAAAAATTTGGTGATTAAATTAATAAATTATGATTATTATTAATTTATTGCTAAGAAAATAAATTATTTCTGTACTTGTTCTTGAACGATGCACAAGAGCGATGAAGCGATAAGTTAAGGATCGGTAATGCGCAGTCTGTAGGTGCTGCCCTCATTTTAGTTCGGTAGGGGATGCAAAGAGAAGTAGAACAGTAACCTACTTTATCGACTAAAAACTGAGAAAGAGATCGAAAACAGATTCCTGTAAGATACAGTACTTCCACACAAATTTAATATAATTTTACGCAATTACAGAAAATTTAGTCGATTTTTTATAAAAATGAAATATAATTGAAAATTATATCGTTACTTCGCACCTGCTCTTTATTTACAATATCATTTGTATTCACACTACAACAAACTGCAATTTACAATCTCGTAATTCCACGGTGTTGCAATATTTTTTTTCGCCGCGTAAAAGGCACTGAAGGGAGTCGGGGGGGGGGGGGGGAGATCAATAAAATCGAATGAAAGGCCCGCGAGTGCAGCTGCCGCATCTGACGCGCACGTTACCCGCGCGGGAATTTAAACTCCTTTTATTTCTTTTGTTTAAAAGGACTCGTGTGATTCCCGTTTAAAGTCCACTTGACTCGATCGCTGCGCCGATCATTTCGAAAATTTTTGCCGGTTTTTTGCCCGCTCACTATCTTAATTAGCGTTCGAATTTTTTCATTCGCTCTACAATCGTACCGTTACTTTCAAAATTATACGTAATTTTTATTAATGACACCGGAGTTGATACAAATTACACGAAACTTTAAAGTCGATACAAAACTAATTTAACGATAACGAGGTTTATTTATTTATTTATTTATTTATTTAATAAATTCAACGGGCTATAAGCTCTTAAAAATTACAATGGTAAAACGATTAAAAGTAATAATCTAATTAAATTCTAAATTTAACCTAAACTTAAAAACTACACGTGAAGGAGCGAAGATAGTCCGTAATGGTCCAATAGACCTAGAAGTACTGTTGTGCAGTAAACAATTCCACATCCTTTTAACTCTGTTCAAGGTCGAGTAAAATCCAAAATTTGAAGAGCAATTTGATTCTTGAATAGGCCTGTGAACTCTAATATTATATACAGGTAGTCTGAATTTAAACAATTGAACAATTTCAATTTAAACTTTTTATTTCTTAAATTAAATTTCTTTCGGTGTTTTACAAAATAAACGAGCGATTATCGTAATCCGAGTAAATAACTGCTCACTTTAAAGAAGACTCAATATTTGATAAAATGTGACTAGACAATAACAGCGAGTCTATAAAGGCCGTTAACGAACGCCTGCAATGCAAACACAATGCTCAGCGCTTGCTTACTCTGGGCGAAGGTAAACAAAATAAGCGTCGAGGCATTGTCCGCGCGCCCTCGGATAAAAAAAAGCATTAGGAGGCCTTGTAAGGGTTAAACAGCGTGTTTCTCTCTCCCTCTCTATCGGGTTCTCACGTTGGGGCAGTGCCGGCTCGTCTCATTGCCGGTGGCCCGTCGCGGCGCGACGAAATCGAGAGGCGGGTAAAAAGGAGGAAAAAGGCTAAATTCACGGCCGCGGCTAACGAATGGCCATAAATTGCGCAATAGAAGGGTTTTCGCGCCACTTAGTCGAATGTTCGCCGTGCCATTATAATACAATAGGAGTCGCGGCGACACCGCCAGCGCAGGGATAAAGGCTCACTGCTGCACCCGGGATACTCTTAGAGTCTTATAAGTTGGAGTTTGCGCGACTGGCGCTGCTTTTTACTGCGGGGAAAATCTAGCTTTAAAGATTTAAGGACTAAATTAAATGTGATAATGTTTGGAAGTAATGGTAGGATAAAATATTGTTATATTTCTTCTACGTAAAGTTGATTTAGTGAAATTTCACGTAACTTAAAAGAGAATTTATAATAAAAAATGATTATTTTCACAAAAAATTAAATTTTACAGATTCATTTTTAGAGAAACAAAAAAATATGTTGTCTTGTTTTAGTTTTAATGATTAAAAGTAAACATTGAGATATAAGTATAGATTATCTGATGATAAGTAATAATAGTAATAAAAGTACTTTGAACTGAATTATGCAATCAAAATTCCTACGTTACCAGTAAACAATCGCTAATATAACACGGTAAATCGAAATCACTGCATCAATCACGGAGCGATCGTCAGCGAAAATTCGCTCGTTAAAAAAAGTATTCGCCTTACATCCGCGATCGGCAATCATCGCCCTCCCCTCGGCCCGTCGCTATAAAGTAATCAGTGCTCGTATCGCGGGATGGAAATACGCGCGCGATGAGCACCTCGCCCGAAAATTTATCGGAGTCGATGCACTCTCCCGGCAACGGCGGCATGAAGGGCGAGCTTTCAAGAGGCCGACCGGCCGTCATAAATAACGCGTTTGATCGGAGAAATTTCGGCGCGTTATACCGGGCACCGAGTTACAAGCTTTTGTCCTTGGCCCCGCCGCCGCCGATTCCTCCCCGCGCGGAACGCCATTCGTTATGAGGCCCCGCGACGTTTTAATCACCCAGTGCCGCGGGTACCGTTTTATTCGGCGATCGATGAAAGGAGAGGGTAAATCTGTTTGAAGAATTGAAGGCTGTTATGCGCTTCGCGAGGGTTACTTTTCTGCCTTTTTTTTCTTCATCTTCGAAGTGAGCTTGCCGATTTTTTGAGGTATCATCACGTTCCACGGGATGTAATTAAATGATTACAATTATATTTAATGCTTCTCACCTTGCAATTTGGTTACAGTTATTGATACAATTAAATAAATTTTTATGACGAATCGAAAGGTGCAGCAGAGTCGATGAGGTGTGTTGATTTTTTTTTTACACGACAAAAGAAAATGAAATTGAGTTAATTTACTTCGCGAGTAAATCGCAGTGTAATTAGTTTCGTGTTCTGCTAATAAGTTATCGGCTTTAGTAGTTTTTTGTTCTTCGAAGCGAGTCGACGAGAGTGAGATATCTTTAATTATTTATTAGCTTACCAAAGTGCTCGTGTAAATCTTTAATATTTATTGGCTCTTGCCGATGTCCACTGTCCTAGAAGGTTTTTGCTCATTAAAACGAAATTTCTTGAAACGGATACACCTGAAAATCGATTGGCTCGACTTTTTTCGTAACACAGTTTTTATTCGGTGGGACAGATACATGAATTACTTTGTATTTTCGTCATCTCGATTGGCGTAACACTTAAAAATTATGTTCGCAATATACATTTATAAATATAATTGATTTAATCAAGTGATATCTTATTCCGAGAAGTTTATTAAACGTAAATGATTTTTTTGACTTCACTCGATTGATTCAATATTGAAAAGTAATACATTAATGTTTTAATAAATTACATAATTACAAATTTTATTTAATTTACCATTAATAAATTTGGTTGGTAATTCATTATCAAAAAGTTTTTGTGCTCGTCTATCACAATCCAAAGTTGGCTTAATTTCTAAAAGAAAATTCATTCCGATAACCACCGGCTTATATTTCAATCAAGAATCTCCATCAATTGCTCATTATGAAAATTCTCATCCGATTGCTTAATCCAATCGCACTAAACACATATCCTTTTTCGGTGTTCAAATTGCTTTAGTTAACCGATTATCGCAGTGCCGCAAAAATGAACAGCACTCGTACCGCGAAAAAGCTCAGGGAGTTTTCTCGACAGCCTACAATTTCTTAATTGAGTTTACACGGCGGAATGCCGTAACAATCCGCAGCAATGCGGTGTGCATGATTTCGTCCGCGCGGCCAATTACGCAGCGGGCAAGCGGAGTGTGACGCCGCACGCGTGGACCCTTCGCTTCGTACGGAGCCTGCGTGCGCCCTTTGAAAACCACCGACAATGCGCGCCGAGCGAAAAAGGCGCGCGCGCGATTTGACATGCGCTCGCGGATACAGCATTGTATTTTCCCGCGCGTTTCGCTTGCATATGGCATCGTTCATAGGATTCCTTCTGTTTCTTCGCTTTTTCTAGCAGTGCGCTAGCCATTTGTCAGCTGATTAAGTATATGCGGTGTGCAATATTTTAGCGACTGGATACCGACTGTAATTGATGAATGCGTGTTGGAAAATCGCGATTGTTAATTTATTGTTTAGTTAATTTTCAGCTTTTCGCAAATTCGATGCGGTCATTTTTCAAGCTACACACGTCTTTTAACGCCCTATCTGTAATGAAGAATTTAAAATACTTGTCGAGAAGTATCAAACGAGGCATTTTTGCAAGAAATTCTTCCCACTAGACCTAGATATAGTTTCGTAGATTTGCCGTCAGGTGGTCTGAGAGGAGTCTCTCCTGGCAAAGAATATGCTGTTTTAATTTTACATATACGAGCATTTTACGAGTTCGTAACCACCCAGTTGGGTAGTTGGTCATCTATCTGCTGAAGTCTAATAGTGTTCCACCATTTATTTCATTATAATCAATCATAATAATATCATGCAATATTGTAATCATTACAAAGCGCAATGAATTCTTGTTATTATTTTAATCAAATGTCACTAAAATCTGTGTAACATGTGTGAATTATTTTAATGTTTTGTTAGACATGCTTAAATTTGAGAATTTCTAAGATCAATTAAAAAAATAGCGGTAACTATGGTCGTGGGACAATTGAGCAAAAGAGGCGAAATAAATCGCAGAGGTCCGGAGGAGAGAGAGAGGTATTGTATGTCGAAGCGGGCGGGTATCGAATGTCGCTCTCTTTCTCTTTCGAGCGACGTCCCGCACCCGACATTCCGAAAAGCGAGCTCGCGGACTTCCTCCCACGTGGGCCCGGCGAGCGCGCGGATCCTTGCTCGGGATACAGTGGCTCCCATTGTGTGCCGCGGAGTTTGTCAATAACGCCTTTGATTGGCGGCGGTGCGTGAAAGTAAGGTCGGGGCGCGCTGATGGCTTTCGTTGAGAAATTTCGACGGGCTGTTGCTCGCCCGCTGTATAATTGATCGCGCGCCGAGCGTGTTGTACCGGCAATAATTGGCTCCTTAAAACCCGCCATTAAATTCCAATCGACGCTTGTTTTCTGTTTCTATTACTCCAAATCGCTGAAAGAGACGTTTGATTGCCTTGAAATTTATATCCTCCCGAGTGCAAATGCACGTAATGCATTATTGTCTTGTCGAGTGCGGTAAGACGATTAATAAGTGAAGTAAAAAAAACAAAAAGTGCAATCGGCGCCGTTTACTCCGTACTGAAAATGGAGGTTCTGCGTTCGCTTATCTTTTCTATGCCCCTCGACAAAAAGCGTTATCGGCCGGACGTATTCCCCGTGACGAAGAGAAACGAGCAGCCCGGCGAATCTAAGCAGCGTGGCATTCGGATACAAGCGCGATATTTCTCTCGGTCAATGTTTGCCCGTAGGAGACGGCGCACCGCTAATTTTCTGATTTAACAACGGACTTTTCCCCGGCGTCCCTTCGGCCGGCACCGGTCACAGGCCGTTAATTACGACGGCCTAATCATGCGACCATTGCTTTCAAAATAATTGCCGGCTATTTACGACGTCCATGCAAATTGGAACGGCGCATAATTGTTCGCACGCGTGCGCTCGCAGAAACCGGTCCCATTATCATTAATGGATAGAGCCGGCGCGGCGTTTTATCGGGACTCCAAAGCCCGAGTGTCCATTAGGTTCGTAATAATGATATTGAGGCGGCCTCCCTATCCTCCGCTTGCTCTCCTGCTCCTTCCTCTCTCTCCTCTTTTTGGCGGCGCGGAATTTTTGGCACATGCTCGAGGGCAGCGGGAATTATGCTGATTTTATGCATTCGCGAGAGAGCGAAGGAAGAGGATCCACCTACGATGGCCGAAAAATACGGGGATCTCCTTTACTGCTCCGTCACTTCTTGCATCAGTTTCGTCTGTATTTTTCTTTTTCAGTTTTTTTGATAACGAGATGGAATTTTCTGAATCGTTTTCAATAATTATTCATTAGTTCATATATTTGCACTTTATAAAGATCTGAAGTTTTTTTAAATTCTATAATGTTTTTTAATTAAAGTTTTTTACTTAAGCTTTGAGAGCAGGTAAATGTATTGGAAAACACGAGCCTTTTGTTGTATAATTTAATTTAATTAATAATGCTAGAGGGGCTTTATTTTATTTTTATTTTATTTAATACTGCTAGAAGGATAGTAAGCAGGTTGCACTTGATCTTATATCGCAAAATTATATTTAGAAATATTTTAGAAAAATTTTATTTTAGAAGAAACCGACGCAGAGAAATCAAAGTCTCTTAACAAGTATTTTTCCCTGAAATAAACTGTAAGCTTGCACTTTATGTTTATCGTTATTAAATCTCGGCTATAAGTTGCATGTAAGTAACGTTATCATTAGCCCACGCTCCTTCGGAAGAGGTGCATGCATCAACTATAAATATTCACTTTGTATTAATGCCAGGGTTTTACATGTAACAGTTCGCCTAATCAGCAAAACGAACATTCGCAGCGGGCCACAAATCACAGGATCGCGTTTCTAACGGGTCCATCAAAAGATCCACGTCGCTCCGCGCTCGGGATAACCGCAGCGGCCGGGCGGAGGCGGCGCCGAGCGGTGGGCGAGTGCGCCTAATGAATCGATAAAAATATATCGGTCGCGCGGGGGAGCGGCCATTCATAAATCGCAATTACGCGACCCCGGAGAATTTAGCGATTAATTTAAAACGAGGCGTCCTCCTTTTCCGTCGCGATACAAATTGCGACGCGAGCGCATCGACGCCTAATAATTCATGAGCGCAGCCGACGCACTGTTTCGAATTAAACCGGCCGCGGGCCTTATCAATCGGATCGATCGCCTCGCGCTTCGAAGAGGCGAGGAATTATTTAAGGACGCCTTCTGCTTTCTTTGTCGTTGGAGGAGTAGAGGAACTTTAGTGACGTTTTCATTTATAAATTTCGAATTGTTGAAAATAACTTTGTAATAACTTTTTTCAAATCGAGTTTTCCATTTAATGTGCACTCTTAAGATCAAAAGTGCTCGGGTCTAGATACATTACGTAATATTACCTGGTACATTTTCCACCAGGTGGACTCTGGCAAATTTTCCCCGATAACGGGTATGCTGTCTCAGTTTTACATAAGCCACATCAAAAGTTCGGTGGATGGACACCATTTAGAAATGAAATGGTGCTCCCACATTTAACTGAATATAACAAAATGTAATAAAAAAATCATGTAATCATTGAAAAAATGCATAGATTTCTTGTTGTAGTTGTAATCAAATGACAATAAAATTACAATAATTGTTACGTCCGACCCGCTTTTACAATTGGCCGTACTAGTCCAAAAGGTTTTTTTAAAAGCCTGTTCACTACGAAATGAGCGACAAACAATTGTATGATTTTCCGTTTATTGGGTATAAATAATAAAATACACCATGGCAAAAACATCTTCGCTGTGTTAATATAATAATATCTCAGGAAATTGTCAATCTCAGCGAAGGGCTTGGTGATTTAATTATCGTCGAATTAGGACTCTTCTAACTCTAAACAACATATGCATTTCGATTTCTTGTAACAGGTATTTCAATTTAAATATTTTTAAGATCAAATAAAAAAATTAATAACACTGGTTATGGGACAGTTGAAAAAAGGACAAAATAAATCTCGAAGGCCCCGAGGAGATAGATGTATCGCATGTCGAAGCAAAACTCGACGAAACTCGTCATTTCGACGTTGAGAAAGAGAGATGAATCTCTCAGCGCTCCTCCCAAGCTCCGCGGCTCAAGAATCCGAGCGCGATTTCACGCGGCCTTTGTTGCCCCCGGGGTTTTCGCGACGCAAGGTGCATCGCCGGGAAAGAGAGCGAGGCGCGCGCGCGGGGCAGCTCGGAATTTTACGAGCGACTCGCTCGTCAAAAAGCAAACACGGGCAGAACCCCGGCGAAGGATAATGGGGCGAGGTCCACGCGCGGCCTAGGGATTCTCGCTCTCCCTGCACTTTCCCTTCGCCGGGCCCCCCTTTTTTTATCACTGACGCTTTTATGCGCCTTTTCAATTTTGCTCGCCAATAGTTTGTTTGAGAAACGCGCTTAAGTGCAATTGGCACTTGGAATTTCAGAGGAATCCGCATGGTCCAGTTACATCGGCCGCGATAAATAAAACAAACAGAACTCTCCGCAGAATTAGGCGCGCTTCCTCTCTTTGTTGCGAGAAGTAAAAATAAAAACGACCGAGCGAAGTGCACCGCTTTGACAAATTGACGAAAGCGAGCCGGGGACACTCGGCGGGTCCAGACGGCGCGCAGGAGATAGGATCTACGACCCAGATATTATGCACCCCTCGACTCAGGCATCTAAATTCAAAATCTCGGCCGGAGTCTCCGGAACAATGGGGCCCCGCAACGAGTTCCGCGTTTAACGGCCAACCCCTGCGGTGGGTCCGCATTACCGCGTCGCTCTCCTCCTGTTGTTTCTCTCCTCGGTTGCGACGCGCGTAAAATTCGCAACGCCGAGTAAATATCTACGGCTTCGCGGCGGCTTCCGCGCGCCCTGCTCGTAAAGCCGCGCGCGCGCCGGGCTTCGATTCCGTCGCGATTTTACACGCCGGCAATTTCATGCGTAAACCTGCGGCGAGCCCGCGCCTCGGTGTGTGTACACAAGCGCATTTTTAACGCGCCACTCGGGAATGCGGATAATGCGCCTATTATCGGCGATTTTTACGGGCGGCGCGGTTATTTTGCATGGGGAGAAAAATAGATCGGATGGCGTGTAATTGCGAGGATCATTGTTTCATTTGTTTTAGGGTGGAAATGGATTTTCTGTAATTTAAAGTGTTTCGATTGTGAGCGCGTGTATAATGGACTGTAAAAGAAACTTTTAAAGTTAACCTGCTGGTCGTTTGGTATTCTGCGGTAGACTATTTTCGTCCTGGAGACACTGATTTTAATTTCGATTTAAATGCTAATTTAATAGTTCTTCGGCTTCCATCAAGAAATTAAAAAGGTGATTATATGAAACAAACCGCAAAAACTACGTTTTAGTTAAAGTGTAAAGTGGACGTAACTTCAAAGATATAGCTTTAAAATCTTTAATTTAAAAAGCTAGTTCTTTTTCGTAATCAAATTTCTAAAAATAATTCGTGGATAAAAATAAATATAAAGTAAACTAATGATTGTTGCAACAGTTGTATATGTTAACCCGAGAGAACTGGACGTTAATAATTAATACGCTAATGCAGTAGTAAAATCTAATTGCATATGCAAAAATTTGCGATTGAAACAGAAACTAACTGGGATTATACTTTTATATATATACCCATATATATTATACTTTTTCTGTGGACTTTGTGATTTACGCACATGACAATCCAGGTTTTTTTAATCGAAAATCACCGAAGTCAACTTTGGGTGATTTACCGATGAGAACCGTGCGTCAGTAAAAGGCAAGAAGGTGACACTCGTTAGGTGATGGATTGGCGCAAAATTATCAGATTCAGTCTGCGGGTACCGTTTTATCGAGCGTTACGTCAAAGTGTGAGGTCGCCTTTTAATTTTAAAATCCACATATTTCTAATTCAAAAATCAACGACACTTATACTGCACTAAAAATACATGTCATTGTATCTCACGGTTATAATACCACTTGAATAAAAAATTCATGAATTTGTAAGCAATTTGCAAGCGAATTTGTTTCGATTAGGTGCGATTTGATGAATGAATGCTATTTTGTAAAGTTTGCAGTGTTGTCTAAGCAAACCGAAGATTTACATCAAACAATTATGAATAATGCATAAACTAGGATTTCAAAATTCCGATAGAATTATGAAACGTTTTCGCAACTCCCTCTACTTCGCGAATCAATTCGCATCTAACGAAACTGAATACATTAAAACCACCGTCGCGCCGTCCATTCACAAAAAAATTAATACTTCACATCTCCGTGAAACTTTTCACCTCCATACCCTTATCGGCCATCTCATTTTTAAATACAAGAAAAAGATAACCATCGCGTTTCCGCCTCCAATCAGTCGCGAGAGATAACCGATTGATTTCTCACGTCGCGTCCTATACCCGCACGCGAAACTCGGCGCGTTTTCGTAATTTAATATATCCCCTGGCGCGCTTCCGCGGACGTCGGGCGCGAAGGTCAAGCGCACACGGGCCAGGAGGGGAACCCCGCGGCGAGCCATTAATTAGCTCGGGACGTCGATTGATATTTACTGCGAATTTTCATGGACGAGGAGGAGGAGGAGGGGGAGGGGGACGCCGGGACCGACCTGTCCCGAGGAGTTATGACTACCGTGCACTCGCCGCCGACTCCCGCGGCTTTCGTCGGGCCCACGGCGTACTTTATGGCGGAGCGCCTCAAAACGCGGCCTCTCGTGTCGCTCCGCTCTTTCGTCGCGGACCTTTATTTATCGGTCGCGCGTTAACGACTTCAAAGTGAATTTGCGAAATTGCGTTTAAGTTTTACGTTTACATTTCATCAACTTTTTCGTGGCGAAAAATCTACTCAAATTTATATAAAAAAAGTTAGAACTGTTATTTCGTAAATCTTGCCTTTTTGTCATGGTGAAATTTTATAAAATTCTATTATCTTGATGATTCTACAAAAGCACTATTTTTCAAAGAAGCAAAAGCCTCATTGTACAAGTGACGTCGAAAAATCCGCAGGACCGTGTGGCAACATTCCTTCGAGGCACAATAGCGTGCACCTCCCGCATCTCCGTGGAGGTTGCGCGGGCACGTCTCCCGAGGGGGGCGCGTTGCTCTTCGTGACCGCGAGCCCAAATTCCGCGCATTAAATCCACCCGCTGGGCGGGAGCGCCGACAGCCCAGTGGGCGACTGCGCGGGCCGCCCGCAAAAAAAGAAGGAGGGAGCCGAGCCTCGGACGGAGTCTCGCTTGCGACGCCCGCTGAATTCGCGTAATTGTGATTAATGGCAGCGCTAATGCCGGCGGCCCTCCGGACGCGCGCTGTGTGACGTCAGCCGATTTAGGAGATCTATGTCGGTGCATCGGGCGCGACGTTCGGTTTCAAGGAATTACTTAGTTTTCGTGCTAATTGTTAAAACATAGTGTTAGAGCGTCTAGATTATTTACTCACTTGTTGAAGTTTTGGTCAATTTGCAGCTGTTATATTATAAGTAAATAAAAGTAAACCATCTCTTATTTAAATTAATGCTTCGGGCGCTTAATTTTCTCATATGTTTACCTGTAGTGCATTATAATTTTTGAGATTAGAAATATCATGCGAAAACTTTTTTAATTTTGGCGCCATTCAACCGGATATATACTCATGAACCAATCAAATTGCATTTTTAGATGCTTCACATCATGCCATCGTTTTCTTAAGAGATGAAATGCGCTAATAAGGCCTACGTACAACGCATAATATTATTCCATATGTATACCGCTAGGTGGACTCTGAGTAATCTCTCCCGGTAACGAAAGTATTGTCTCAGTTTTATGTATAAGCCATCTTAAGAGCTAGAAAGGTGGGCATGTTCAGACGTGCTCCGCGATTTAACTGGTTATAATATTATATGAATACTGATAATAAAAAATCATGAGTTCATTAAAACATTCGTTGAATTCTAGTTATCGTTGAAATCCAATGTCATTAAAATTACAAAAAAATTCTGCGCAATATTTTCAAATTTTAAAACCGGATATTCTCTGCACTATCGGATTATTTATTGCAGTAGTGTATATATTCTTTGGAGGACCAAGAGTTTTACATCCTGATAAAACTTTGGTTACTTTAATCCTTGTAATTTACTTTATTTTATTTTGAGTTCTTAAACTTAATTAAATAATAAAAGATAAAATATACAGTTCTGCAAATACAGAATACATAAACCAATGACTTCAACTGAAACCAAAAACAGAATTCAACGACCCTGCGTAAATGCGCGTGCTCTTACCGAGGTGCGAAAAGCCGTGCCTCAAAAAGAAGGAAAAAAAAACGCCGGGGAAAAGGTGCGAAGCGCAAACACATCGCATTATTCACGTCGTCGCGGACCTCGCGGGTTCCTCGGCGAATCCGTGCGGCTCTTCAATCTTTCATCGCACGTGTAACCACCTCCTCGCCAGCCGTGTATGTACAATCCTCGCGACGCGCAAATAACAGCGTCCGTCCGTGAAATTCGCTCGCATGAATTAAGCATGCGACGGCGCCGACTGGTAGCGTCGAAAACAGAGCGGATAGATCGTCGGCGCAGGTGAATCGGCGCGGATTCTCGGCTCGCGCGCATCCGTCGATCGGCGGCTGCGATTTGGGCGCGAAAATTTATCGTCCTTGATGCGCGCGCCAGGCTCAGATGTTCGCTGTGTCGCAACCAACCGAGCGATCTCACGCTCTCGGGGTCCCCCCCCCCCAAACACGGCGATTTGGGTACCAGCGCAAGGCGAAATCGCCGATTGGTAATAGTTAGAATACGAAGCCGGTGGGCTATTGCCGAGTGGTAATACCTAATTGACGCTCGCGTGTCGCGGAGTGTCTTGGGAAATTCCGTTAGGCTTTGCTGTGGTACTGATATCGATCTAATTTTTTTCTGGATTATAAGGGTAGAATGATTAAGTGATTCGAAATTTATAGTGTGTTGTAAGCTTGGAAAATCACGACTTTAATATCATTTACATTAGTTTTACACGATTTTAATCGGATCGCTTACAAACGTTCCTGGTACCAACATTGTAATGGAGCAGAGAATTTCGAATTTGTTAAAATCTACAAATAGAATCATAATAAAAACGTCAGCAATTCCTTCGCCAAGGAGGCTAAAAACCACCGAATCGCTTATTACGAAAGCCTACATTCATCCTTGGCATCCCAGCGATGGAGCGCGGCGTGAGTCATAAGTGCACGTGCGAATCCGATTGTCTCCTCCTGTCGAATATAGCTCGCAAACGACTTTTGGAGTGACTCCCGTATTTTTTGGATATTCATAATAAAAATTTATAAAAAATACTAATGGAGAATAAAAATGCTTTTATGAAAAAATATTTAATTGAAATCACATTTTCTTTATTCAATTATCGGTGAAACTAACATAATTCTGATAGTTAAATAAAAATACTGATAGTTCAAAGTTTGTTATTCTTGTTTTTTAAAGATTACTTCATTGAAACGTATAAAGTTAGTAAAGAAAAAGTTTATCCATTTTACAAGACCCCGCGTAGTTACGGCTGCTCCCGTGCCGCTGTCGCACCGCCGGCGGTGAACTCCGACCTCCGACGAAGAAAGTTGAGCGCACGCGCCACTCCCGAGAGTAAAAGTGGAACTTGCATCGCATCGGTGTACGTGCCTGCGGAGGACAGGGTCAACAGACTCCTCGAGGGGCACCGAGAGCGAAATGACGCTTATCGAATCGGCATCGGCGCCGTCCCCCGCGAAAGTTAACCTCCGTCGGGCGACCGGCGAAATTTATACGAGCGCCGGGCACCTCCGACGTGAGAGCGCGCATCGTGGATCTGCCTTCATGGGGCCTCGCTCTCTCTCTCCGCAGAGAGAGAATCGCGCTGCGAGGACGGGGGCTGCCTAGTGAGGTATTTGGAGAATCACGGATGGATGTCTTAATTAAGGAGTTACGGATTTAACGAGGCGATTTCCGAGTGCGCACCGAGATCGCGACAAAAGTCGATCGGTGAATGGCAGATCGCGCGCGCGCCTTGTCGTTAATTTGATCGATTATCGAGTTTTGCTCGGGGGAAACGCTCGCCTGGGTTATCGCCCGATTGGATCTCTTGTTGCGCGGTTGGTTGCTTTAGATATAGTTTTTTCTAGCGTTGATATTAATTTGTATTGAATTAATGGATTTTTTTAAAGATAAATTGTTACTGGTATCCGCATAGTTGCTTGATTAATTCAAAACAAAACCAATTTAAATTTGGATCAGGTTCTTTTTTCTCCTTCTTCGATTCTTATCTAACTTTAAAATACGTAAATAAAAGAATAAAAAATTATCCATTCATTATAAATACATCAATCTTTTTTTTGGAAGTATATTGACACCTTAAAAACCAATAACAAATTAAGTAAGTTACTCGAGCTGCTACTTGACCGCAGGGATTAAAAATTCGAATGGTAAAGTAAAGACGAGGAAAAAAGTTGGTTGCGCGGAAAGAAGTGACCGCGAACGACTTACCGTTCTGTTCATTGAGCAAGTAATATAGACGGAGGCGTCACGGGAATGATTACTAAGGGACACTTATCGCCGTGAGGGCAAATTTAGCGTCTCGTTCCGCTAGGAGGTGTCCGCGAAAAAAGCGAGAGAAAGAAAATGTTTTATTTGACAATCTTCCGGGAGAAGACACTCGAGGTGCCGCAGTCGACACTTTCCGCTCCATTAATCGCGCGACAAGATCGTTAATGAACTTTAAAGAACTATTCAAACGCGATTTAATAGAAACTTCGGGCATGAACACCATGGTGTAAATAATCAAGATAATAAAACAACTAAATAAAATAATATTCTCTTCGCATTTTCCACTCTGCATAAAAAACGCAATGAAATATCAGTACGATAAATAAATAAAAATATTAACCCGTGAAGCGAGACCGAAGAGCCGTTAATTGCATATACTGAAAAACAAGTCTAATAGCGTATTAAGCGCGAACCCGTCGAGTCCTTTCCCGAGAAAACGGCATAACTCAGCTCATTACGTCTCCTTCAAAACGCGCGGCACTTTACGCGCTAATTTAATCAAAGCGCGGCCGGTGCACAGACCATCCGGCGGCGCAGCCGTGGCTAATCCAAGCGGCGAGATCGAACGTGCGAAAATGTCATCCGGTTGCGCAAGTCGCGGCGCGATTCGTTTCCCGGGATGAATGGGCGCATTTCGTGCACCTTGTGGGAGCGCGGATTACGCGCCGAAGGCTAACCAGCCGGATATTAATGCGACCTTTTTATCCGATTTCACGCGAATCGCGAATGGAGCTCGTTGATATGATTAAGGTTTTTTCCTTCGTCGTGTAAGAGATGGAAAATGCGCACGCGAGGGAGGAGGGGGGAAAAAAGCAAATTGCTCGGCGGTGATCGAGCACATTGCGATTGGGTAATTTTCGTAAGACTAGCGGAATATGGTGAGAATGAGAAGTTTTCGATTGAGCATTCGTATAACTTGCTTGGATTAAATTATAGACTCTTTTAGCTGGATTTACGGTAATACGTAGTCAGGTAATGGGAGAAAAAGGTGTGCATAATATTAAGCAGTTATGTCGCTCAATTATTTTTTTCATCGAATTCACACATACCAAAATATCTCTGCATGAGTCACTTCATATAAATAACCTATCCACGTCTAAAAAAAACACATTATAAATTCTAGCGTTTTTTATCCACAAATCGTCTGCATCCTTCTAACACTAAATTAATTTGAAATTGAAATTCCCGCAAAACATTGACACCGCCACATCGTCGCAATGATTAATTAACTTCGCGCTACCAACCGGCCGTTTAAACATTCGGCGCGAAAGCTCGTATCCATCAGCGTCGACGAAACGCACTTCAAAATTCGAGCGAGAAAAAAGGAACAGCGAGTGCACGAGCGAGTCGAGGTAGAAAAAAAAAGGAGCGCATAAATCACGCACGCCCGCGCGACGCGGAGGCCGGTCACGAGAGCGAAAGAGGAAGCGGAGGATTTGTCACGCGGAGGAGATTTCGTTTAACTGATCTCATCCGTCTTGCACGCGCAGCGCGTGGTCCCGTACGCAGCTTCTTCATTGTGCGGCCGCCGCCTATCGCGCGACGAGTCGACCAGTCCTTTTTTTTGGACGCACTGCGGACTTACCGCCTCGTGATTCAATCGCGCTTGCACTCGATTTTCATTCGACGAGCGGAGGTTTCAGTTTGGTATTTTTTTTGGTGGTCGGAGAATGAACTGCGCACTTCTTGACTGCCTGAGGGAGTGAAGGTTTCTTACAATATGCGAAAGTATGGTTATGGTAAGATTGTGGAATTTTATGAATAGAAGTAACAATGCAACTTTCGAGGTTTAAAAGAAAGCTAATAGAAGTTCGATAAATGTTAAATTTAATCATTCGAATTATGATGTATGAATACTAAAAAAGGCAGTTTTAGCGGTTTGGACATAAAAGTAACTAACATCCAGCAATCAGGGTATCTTTAGTCCGCGAAAGTGGCCCATTCTTCCTAAGTACGGTATAAATCTCGATGCAAGATACACCGAATCATTTGCTTTGATGATAGTGTTATAAATGCTTAGAAAAGCATTACGGCCTAGGCGAGCCGCTCTCGCGGGGCGAAATTTTCGATTGTGGCGGGCGATCCTCTTTTGTATCCCCGGCGCGCCGGACGATCTAAATCACACACGCGCGAAAGCATGTGTTTAAAGGTCGATTAACATGACCGCGCGCCGTCTCACATATAAAGAGAGCTTTGCGTGCAGTGTAATAACTACGTAGTGGCGCATGGACCGCGCTCCACGCGTAAGAAGCAAACAAAGGTCGTGTGCTGTGGATCTTTATCCCTGGACAAAAAGACGATGTTATCACCTAGCACTCTTAAATAATTGACATTGCAATCGAATTTTACAAAACACTGGAATATAAATTAGAACATAGTGATTATGCTTTCCAAAAAAAAAAAAAAAAAAAAAAATTGTTTCCACTAAAAATTACGATCGTGAATTCAAATGGTACTGCTGACTACGCGTGCAAATCTAGTAATCTATTAAACAACCAGTGGAAATATTCTAAGATGGAAAATCTGGATGGTATAATCACTCGAAGTGTACTAATTTCAATCAAAACAAGGTTGAACCTAGATATAGAACGTACTCTTACCTGGTACATTTTCCGCCAGGTGGACTCTTAAAAATCTCTTCTGCATTACTTTTAATCAGATGATTAGTTTGAATGTGTTAAAATTGATTGAATTTTGTTATCAATATAATCAAATGTCGCCATTTTCCGGAAAGTGCTAAAACCTAAAACAGATGGAATTTGTAAGTGTTTGTTTAAAATTTTCCAATACAACGGCTCAAAAAGCAAAAAGTTCAACATTTTTCAAATCCTTTTTATTTAATAATTATAGTCTTTGAATTTAATGGGAATCAGAATTTTTTTCTTTCTTATATATCTTGTTGTGCACAAGACGTGGAAAGTAAATTTAAGATGGCTGTTTCATGAATCGGAAAAAATTTGTTACATCGTGGAGAATTTCGTGACGGGCGAGTCATCCGGGTGAAATTGAATCCCTGGCTGCACTTTCTTCGCGCTTTACGACGAGCGCCCAACCGGTTGGCGTATGCGTTCACATTTGAGCCGAGGTTCCGGCAACCCCGGCGGCTCGAAACAGGATGTGCGCGGGTGTTGCTTCGCTCGCATGCTCCTGTGCCTACAGATTGCTCTCGTCAAATTGGCTTAACTCGACCGCACGGTCAAAGACACTTGCTCCTACGGTCTTGCGTCAAATTAGCCCATAAAGTCGTTTAGACTGCGCCTTTTCCACTGCATCAATTGTTGTCATTTTTTCCGCTAGTGCAAGATTCAATGATCAACGATTTTTTTTTCATTTGTTGCAGGAATTGTTTCGTGTTCACCAAATCCCTGTCAAAACGGAGGACTCTGCGTATCCAATGGACACGGGGATCTATATTGCAAGTAAGTAACCACATTTTTCTAAACACATAAAATGCATACAAAATTTAATATCAAATTAACAATGTACTCTATTCAAATTATTTTTACGCATTAGAATAATGCCTATATCACGAGGTGAAGCAAGTAATACTTTTTTTTAAAGAATTGATATTGAAGAATAAAATAAAGACATTTATTTTGTTATAAAAATAAAATAATTTTAAGAAATAAAAACCCGTTAACCAGATAATGCACGATAATAGTAGACCTAATTATAATCCCTGTAATACGATTCTCAAAACTATCGATCTATTCTACCGCTTCACCTCGAGCGAATTCCATCGGTACCCTTATAGAAGCATTTGAAGAAGCTGCAAACGTCCGGCGAAAAAAAGGCCCAGTAAAACGCGGCGTAAAACGAGCCCGGGAAAAAAAGATATCGCAATGAAAAAGGCTCTCCTCCCGAGAGTGGGAGATGAAAAAAAGGCGGGAGTACCCGCGAGCGCGCGCGAGGAGAAATGCGAGAACTGTCGGAGGCGAAGCCTCCCACGCGATAGGCGCCTCAGAAAATCGTCCTTCTCTCGCGCTCTCGAGACGCCAGTCCAAGTGGAGGGGGGCGTCCGAAAACGCCGGGGGCGAGGCTCCTTTGTCCGCCTGGCACTTCCGATCGTGGAAAATCGGGCGTGCGTGCGCCGAACCCGGTCACGAATTCGCGGGGGCCCCGCGGGCGCTGGCTACCGCGTGGGATAATTGGAAAATCGCCGGCGCGGGAGCCGTCGATTTTTCTCCGCGATCCACCGTCGATTCGGCTTATTTTCCGCGCGGCTGCTGCGTTTCGCAGGCGCTCGGAGCGCTTTTCGGCTTCTAGTAGACTGCACTTTGTCGGTACCGTATTTGAAAGTCGAGATTTTTTTCGACATTTTTTTCTAAATTGTTTTAAGATTCTTCTATTTTTTATGATCATTTGTTCAGTATGTTGTGTGCTTTAGAAATATAGAGAATATAGAATGACTGATTTTCATTCTTTACGACTTTAGATTGAAAATGTTTGTATATAAATCGATTTTGATATTCATATATATTAAAATTTGAATCAGCTGCTATTACAGAGTAGTATTTTTGTGAATTTAACATTTTTTTTTAATTTTATATTTACCAAAATTTACGATATTTTTAATAATTTTGATCGAGAAAATTAAAAAGGAATCCAAAAACTAGAAGAAATGTTTTTTTTTTATTTTCTTGAACAGTTATTTATACCAAAGGAGAGACCTTACAGGATAAATTATATAACCTATGTCCTTTGTGTTGCACATTACATTCATCATCAATTAACTGCTCCTCCATTTCTCATTTCCTCGCGATTTCATATCGCGCGACCTCGCAAATAACTAATACCGTTAACCCAATACCTGATGATTTTTACCCGCGATTGATAAATTCGTACGCGGAAATAAAAGACTCCCCCTCGCGATATTAATGACCCAGAGGACGTCCCGGACAATGGAATGTCGCGTCATTCCGTTATGTTGCGATCGTCGTCGCCGATCGTGTTTTCCGTCTCACGGAGGGTAAGAAAAAGGGACAGGTAGAAAAAGCAAATCGCCGATGACGGTTCGATCGCAGTCAAATCACGATCGTCAACCCCCGCGCGAGTCGCGGCGCCGTGGGACGCGTATATGTACGTAGGTACTGAGGGAACGGAACCTTAATGGTCGCGCGGCAGACATTATCCCGGCGCAGCTCGGGTAGCCGCTGCTCGTGATCGAGCCGACGCATGCGAATTGCCTCGGCTCGCGCGCTCCCTCCAGCGATGCGCGCTGCGCTCTCAGCTACGTTACGCTTTTATGCACCGGTACGTACATCCATTGCTCCGATGGCTCTGATGAGAATTCAATGAGCTAGTAAGTGGCATTGTTTGAAGAATCAACGGATTAATTGAAAATCGTGGTATCGGGGGAATATACAAAATTAGTTAAAAATCGGTATGTCCATTGTGGTGTAGATATATTAATTTGGAATGCATGAATTGCATATACCATTTACTTTACATACACCTGAAATGTTAAATAATGGTTTACAAAAATTAGATTAAAATATACCAGGCAGTTGATTTGTAAAAATGATGTACGCATTCCTTGTTGATTTTCAAATGATCGAAAAACGATTATGACTTTTGATAACAGTTTTACCCCTCATCGATCCAGAATGTGAGGTACCTTTTTTGCGTTTGGTACAGAGGATCGAGTACCGTAAATCCCGGACCTCTGACATTTTAAAGAAATGTTTTTGTTCCGGAGATAATTTATTGTCGAAGAATAGTTATCGCATTTTGTGTAGAAAGAAAAGAAATAATTAAAATCTTATTAAAATTACTTCTTATTAATCACATTTCAAAATTAGCAAAAAACAGTATGTTTACTAAAAAAACGTTTACATATTTATTTCTTAAAATAAATTGCAAAATTTTCCGGCCATCAACGCTCTTATAATGTATGCCTTTGTCCTCCTGTCAGCGATACCTACGATAAGCACATGAGCAATCAGGCTCACGGAGGCGCAGCGCAAATCGCGTCGCATCATCGTCCATCTCCCTCGGAATGTCACTCGAGAGCCGATATCATGAAAATTCATTCGGCTAATAATGACGCTGCCCTTCTGCCTCGTGCGCCCGTCCACTCGACTGCGCGTATCTCCACTACACCGCCCGCGCGCTCGTGCACTCGTAAAGTCCGTTATTACGTGACGCGGTCATCGTCGCGGCTCCGTTATAATGCGCCGCGCGAGGCCGAAACAATGCGACTCGGTAGCAGAGACGACGACGTCCTCATTGGCCGCGCATTTTTCTCGCGTTCGCGCTCGCTGTCGCGGGAGATTTTACAATGGGACACTTTGTTATTTATTACGCGTCGGGGAATGAGATTTTTTACCCTCTCGCTCTTTCTCTCGTGTCTGTTTTATGCGCGAGGCTGCGAGGAATCTGTCGCGCTCTATTTGTTTTGCGTACGCTGCGGACGCGATGCTTATCGGCGCAGCCTCCTTCTGCGTGAGTTATTAGCGAGTGTTCCTCCGCGTTTTTCTCGCGGAAAATTGCTTTTCCAAGCCGATCGGTTATTTAGAACGGATGCACGAATGTCACTTTGCCCGTAAAGTGTACGCGACGCTATTGGAAATGATTGTTTGTCATGTATCTTTATGCGAAGGTAAATTTATACGTCGATAAAAACGGGGAAAAAGCGTAGCGATCGTAAAGAAAATGCATGCCTTTCTACGATTAATTGTTTCAAGGCAGTGTGCATTTGACGAAACGTTCCGCATAATTACAATGCAGTGTAATAGATTGTCGTTTTCTTCAATGAAGCCTCCCCCGCGCAAACAAATTATTGATGCTAAACTTTAACTGAAAATTCCTAAAGTTTTTCTTTTTCTCATGGTACATAAAAAAAAGTTTGTCAAAATTTAATTTAAAGTGTATAGACAATTATTTAAAATTTGTCAAGAATTATAATAATAAGTAATTAGTAAAAATGTTATTAATTTAAAAAAAATTTAACAAATAATCAAACATTAAAATAAGTATTAAATTAAATTTCTCTATAAAATATTTCTATAACATTCTATATAAAAGAGTTTTGTCGAATTTGATTAGAGTAATATCAAAGTGTGTAAAAATCTCCAAACTCTAGCGAAACCGAATGAATTTTCCAAAAAATTTTAGTGGCATCGAACTTTTTTACAGCCGCCCGCGCTTCATTAGGCTCGAGCGTAGGATTGGCCGAGTTTAATTCGCCCGCGCCGCTCGCGAAAAATTAAGCGAGACTACGCAAAAGCGCGAGATGAGAGATGCGGCGCACGTGCGCGCGCGAGGAACAAAGCGGCGCGCACGGAACTGCAACCCCCGGCGGTAATAGATTCGTACACGACGCTAATTACACGGTCGCCATTACGTGTCTTAACACTTTCGATCTCGGCAGGTATGCACGCCTCGCCGCGTAAACTAGTTTTCGCCCGCGGTCCGCTCGAGCACTTTCCACTTCGTCGCGGAATTCGCGCTCTTTTCTGGAGTCGTTACGTAATGTCGCTTTCATTTCTGCACGTGCGCGTCTGGCTGGCGGTTCCCTGGATCTTCGTTTTATCCGGGACCGCAGCGCGTGCGTTTCCAGAAATAAATTTTGATTTTGCAAGTGAACGTGGCTTTGAATAAAATTGTTTAGATAACCTAGTAAGCTTTTTTGCATGGTTTGTGCGGTAGAGTGTATATAGGATAGTTGCTACCCTTGAGTTCTACATGCGATAAAGAAATACACAGCTGTTCATTTGTTTTTTTATCATTCATTCACGTTGGTTGCGAAAAAATGATCGAACCATTCAATAATTTCAGCTATTTAAATTGCTTTTTATAATTGTGCAAGTTATACACTCAACTTTACGCAGTGCTAGTAGAATGTTGAGATAACTTGGAAATCATTTTCCAATAGTCTAGGTCGCCGAGCAATGTAAACATAAATCAAATTATTGCAGTTAAATTGTGCGAGACACGAGTACATTAAAACGTTTCATAAATTTGAGCGCTCGCATGTCGAAATAAAAGTACCATTTGCGGCTCTTATTTCAACATTTTCATTCAAAAATTTGTTCCATATTACCGAGTGTCCGAGACTATTAACTGCCGTCACGCATCGATGAAAAATAGCCTAAAAGTTTCCCATAGCCCGCACACGGAACCAGCATTGTGCCAAAAGTTTCGAACCACCCCCCACGCGATCGCTCGCGCCTCTTACCCGACTAGCGTCGCACATGCTCGTCTCCTCCTCTCCCGCTAATTAAAATCATCCGCCCCAGCCGTAAATCTCGATAATCGACGTCGAATCCGCCCGCTCGGCGATAAAAGCGCTCGCAAAAAAAATTTTTTTTTATGTTCCCATCCCCGATTGAAAACTGAACGACTGCTCCTCCCGCGAGGCCGCGTCGTCATCGTAATCCAGTGGAACGGCAAATTTAGCCGGCGCCACTTGACAATGCGGCGAATTAAGGGAAGCTGGGTGGAGGGGGGCACAATGGCCCGTGAAAAACCGGGAGTCCCTTTCGAAGCGCGCGGCACGCGCTCACCGCTAAGTGCGCGGCCGGGCGCATTCAACGCCGCTCGTTTGCGGATTCATCCTGTCTGCGCGTCCCTTCGCTCTCCGATCGGCCTTTTTTTTCTTCGTCCCCATCCCAGAGCTGCACTTTTCTCTCACACTATATCACTTTCTATTGCGTTAGCTACTTTTTTCGGAGGTCTGAAGGGGTGTAATTTATGCATTGGGGTAACGCGGACCCGGCGTATGCTAAATTAGGGATGCATGGTGCCGCTAAATATTTTGAAAGCGAGCCGGGCTTTCTTTTAATTTTTTCGAGCGACGCCTCTTACTGGGACCGCCCATTGTTTGATCTATGCGAGGTGCCAGTCGAAATAGGATTTTCGCGATACATTGTATGGTTTTATTAATCCTCAGAGGCATGTAAATTTCTCTGATTTTAGTTTCATATTTGCGTACAATGTCACATATATTTTTATCGCGAAGAAATTTTTGTAATTAGTTTGCAAATTTATTACACCTTTTTAAACAATTGAGACTTTAGAAGAAAAAACACGTAAGACACTTTTTCATGCAATGCCTCATTTTTAAAACGCAATAATAGTTAGCTATTATCGAATTTACTTTAAAAGTTCAAAACCGTTTTATTAAAAGGCAGCATGATACATTAAATAGAAATCGAAACAAAAATAAAATTTTTATCTGACCATCGAAAAATAACCACTTGCGGCTGTTTGCCGTCCACGCCTTAGAAAAATCGTGCCCCTCTCCAGCACAGTAAACATTGTTGCGCGACGCAACATCCACTTGTGAACAATCGAGAAATTTTCGACGCACCGTATCAGCGGGCCCCCCCTCTCTCTCTCCCCCGCGTCCCCTCGGGGTCGCGCACGTGTTCGCCGCGGCGCATCTCGCGCCGGCTACTCGCACGTGGACTGACGGCCGCGTGCCGCCGCCACGTGACCCACACCTCCTCTGCCCCCTCCCCCCCTTATGAGCCCCGAAGCGGCAATAAAGGGTTCCTCGGCGGTCTGTCGAACAATATTTTTCTTCCATTCGGCCGTTTCCGGGCAGAGAGCGCAGTTAGCGCCGACACCCCTGCGACCCGAAAATTGCCTTTCGCGCCGTTTTGATTCGCGAGGGGGACGAGGAGACCAGTGCGCCTCCACCAGCTTTTCTCAGCTTTGTCCGGGCGGGGAGAACGAATTGGCTTTCAATTTTTGAAAAATGAGGCGCTCTCCGTGTTAAAAAATGACGAAGTTACTGCGGACAATGAAGTGAACTTTTTTTTACTGCGTAGTTTGATATCAGAGTAATATAAATTGACTTGCGCTCCTATTGTCATTTCTGTATAATTAAATTACAGTTATTTAAAAGTTACTTCTGTGGTGTGATTGCCTTTGCATAGGATCTTCTCTTAAAAGAAAGAAATCTGAATGTAATAAAAAGACTCTGAGAAAATTGAATGCTGGGTTGAGCGACGGATTTTGCAAGTATAAGATTAAAATGCCAATTCAATTATGATTCTCAGATAGAATTTTTTTTAAATTCTAACTGAAAAACATATTAAATTAAGTAATGGTTATCGTAGTCTTTAAACAATCCGTAAAAAATAAAGTATAAAAAAATCTTAATGTAGTTTAGTTTAAAAACGTCATAAAAAAATTTAATCCGTGATAATACTTATTACGACTAAAAGGGGATCTCGACTTACGCTAATAGCGCATGTAGCGCAATAAAACGTTTTCCGATGGACGGCCGTTCAATCCTCGCTTTCAGCGCGAGGCAAACGAGCGTTAATCAATCGGGCAAACAACGACGAGGAATGAGCAACGTCGGGGGCTGTAGGGACTCCGGGTGTATATCGCACGTGCCGCGCGTCGTCGCTACTGGGTTACTGTTACGCCCGAGCCCTTCTGCGAGCTTCGCGCGTCCGCACTACTGCGCCGCCGTGCCTTTTTCTCCTATGCAAATGCGCCGGATTCAACGGAGCCGCACGCCGGCAAGATACATATTTGCTCGGCGAATCGAGCGGCCATTAGCCGAGACTGCTCCTGGAAACTCGCCTTTGTCCCTCGGCTCTTCTGGGTTTGCTCTGACCTTCGGTGTCTCCGCGCCGGGATCGCACCGACCTTGCTTCAAAGTCGCGGTTTGCTCTTTTTAGATGCGTTTGTTTGCTGAATTTTTACGACTTCGATTGTTAAAGTTACCGTGTCCAGGGTAGTTAGATTCTTCCCTCAAATCCTTTATATAAATTAAAAGTACGAGAAATTGCCGCACATCAAGTTCCACGTCTAAATCGACCTTTCTTTACAGATGTCAAGAAATAGATGAGCTGAAATTCTTTGATATCTTATTTAAAACTTATTAATGAAATGATCCATTATAAGGGTCCACACTTAAATCAACCCTTTGAGAATATATTACTCTTCGAGTTTCACCTCTTACTCGTTCATTGATTAGAAATGTCACAAATTAGGAGACTTTAAATCTTCTAATCCCACTAAAGACTGATGAAGAAAAGGCCGGTGATTCATTATAAGGATCCTCCATATGACTTAATCGTTCGAGAATCTCTAGCACTTCGAGTTTCATCTTTAATTTGATCTTGATTTAAAATTGACGAGAATTAGAAAACATTAAATCCTTTAGTGAAGTGAGATGACGATGATCCATTGAAAGGCACATTAGCGAATTTCATCTTAATTAAATCAATTCTGCACCGACAAAATCGAATAACAAAATCTTATACTGAGAAAATCACCCGTAGGGTTAATTCAATTTCCGGACGGTGCAAGTTCAAAGGCAAGTTCAAAAGACTTTGCCTTTTAAAAATCGCGAGCCGCTATCACACCGCTCTTTTTTGTATCCCGATCGCTCCGATTCGCTCTGGCGCCCATTCCCAGCAGTAAACGTACCTTTTATTGGCTCCGCGGCCCGTCCTAGAAGGATTTTCGCCAGTTTCGTCATCGGCTTGCCGGCCGATGATCGCCGCCTTTGGTGGCGCGCTCGATGGACACTTTACACACGTTCCCGGAAGGATCCGCCATCCTCCATTTTTCGCGGCGCTGAATAAAAACATTAAGAAGCCGGGTTTAATGGCGGGGAAAGTGGAGCCTTCTTTACGGCGCTTCGTTCACTCGGTTCGTCGTGCTACGAGGAATGACAGCTGTTTAAGTGACGGGTACACTGCGGGCAGTGCTCACAGCGGATTATTAATTCCGTGCAATTTCGCGGCTTTGTTTGTTTTCACCTTCGCCGATGACTTCTCAATTAGACTTTTTCATCTGCTCAGCGAAGATGTCGTTTTTCAACCTAATTGCATTGCATGTAGACTTAATTTCCATATTTTTCGGTGTCAAATTAAAAACAGTAAAAGTGTTTTTTTTTTATAAAAGTAATGAACTTATTATTTACAAATAAATGTCTTTTTAAAAAATTGTTTATTGCTACAAGACTGACCATCGATCGCCAAAACTATCTATTAATTTTCTGCTTGTGGATCAGATTGCTTTACGAATATCCTGATTACTTAAGTAAAAACCGTTAAAAACTAATAAATTGATTTAACCCTGCATATTACTTTTTCCATGTAAGAACATCCACACTGATGAAGTCTGATGATAGAGTCATCCTCTTATCCGTTATCCTCGAAAAAAGCCTTCCTAATGCATATACCTCCTTTTTCTTTTCATTTTGGGTCCATTTAGTTGCGCCCACTAGTTGCAACTTTGCATCGCCATGACGAGGCGCAACTTGTCATAATACGCGAATCCCTTCTCTCTGCGTGCGCGAGCATCCCGCTGGGCGTTGGTCAAAAGCAGAGACACGTGTGGCCGGGATCAAGGATGAATTTATGGGCGCGACTTCGTTCCTAATGCAAGATCGTATCCGCTATTTAGCTTAAGGGATCGCTTTCTCGACAGTCATGATCTTTGAATTTAAGCGGGAATTACAAAACGGGACGAGGGACTAACCCCGAGTATTCCCGATGCAAATTCAAAACCACAAAAGAAAATATTTAACTTACGGGGAAATATCTTCGTCGAAAGTCTGAAATATTGATACGGTAACGTACGCTTGAATGGAATTCTTTCGATTCTCGCGTAAAAAAAAGTGTAGACCCATAAGAACCGCGCTTCGACAATGGCGCCGTATACGGCAAGATCGCTGCAACGAGGCGCTTGCGCTTATCTAATTCAATCAACGGTGCTTTTCACACCGACGTGTAAAAAGAATCCGAGGCGCTCGCTTCGCCCGAAAGGCCTAATAATTTCACTCGGGCATTAGTTATAAAGAAAGTTTTAGCGAATTCTCACACGCGCCTCGCGTTTCTTCCACCCGTGAGTCCCATTGTGCTCGGGCTTTTATCGGCCACCTCTCATCTGCTGATCCACTTCCTCATCTCCTTTGGGAAAAACCTCGCTGTCATGCTCCAATGGCTATTTTAGCTCACGCTTTTTTTTCTGTTAGCCATGCCTGTTTGCTTTTATTCCATAAACAAGTCCCCCGAAGATGATAAAACGCTTTTCGGTGCACCGATTTTTCGTGACTGTTGAATACAAACTGGAGTTCACGATTTGATTTTTCAAAAGAAGAGACAAAAAATCTTCACGTTTTCTAAACTACGGTTGTTTTACGAGCCATTTAATGTTAATACAGTTAATTAAAAAGATTTTTAAACTAGAAACTTTTAATTAGATTCTTTAAACTAGAAGATCGTTATGATTGCCTACGGGATCAAGACCTTATTAACCAACTGTATATCATCAAGACTCAGTAATCTACCGCAATTCAGAAAATTAAGAATTGCACAAGTGCATGGTAGATTGAAAAAAAATCTTCCAATCTTATCTTCAAAATTCGCAAAAAAATCGAAATTAAATTATTAACGAACGCATACGTATATATAAACTAATGTGATACTAGATTACTTTGACTTGAACCTTGGAATTAGGAAGAATTATTGATTGTAAAACTATAAAAAGACTCGAAAAAAAAATTTTACAAAAAAAAAGAACGTGACCATCTCGTGCAAAAATCAATAAATCGGTAAAGCAATACTTCCGATCCAAGTGTGCGGCTGGTAAAAGAGCGAGGGGGAGGGGGTGCAAGGGGGCTCTTCCGGCGCGGCGCAAACACGTTCGCGGGTCGCGATTGAGAACCGCCGAGCTCGCGTGGACGTCGAGGCGCTACCCCCCTTGGGCCCGCACGCTCGTGCCCGGTGCGTGCGACGGAGTAGGAGCGAGCCCCGGCGGCGGCAGGCGAGGCGAGGCGAGCGACGTTCCCACGGCCGGGGCGCATGCGCGCGCGCGCCCGACGCAAGCCGCGCTCGCTCTCCTCTCTCTCCCCCCCTCTCCCCCCCTCCGCACACCCGCGCGCCCCTCGCCCGAGCGCGAGCGCGGAATAACAGGCTCTCGCGCGGCGCTGCCTCGCCATCTGTCAGTCCGCTCGCCTCCGCTGAGGGGCTCGCGTCGACCACGCTGCCAAGCCTTTTTATCTCTCCCCCCCCTCCTCTTCTTCGGCGGCCCACCCCCTACCCATAGATGCACCGCGCTCGTGCGCGTAATCGCGCCTCCCTCTCTTCTACCGTTTCTTCCCGCTCTTTCTCTCGCTCTCCTTTTTTCGGGGGTACTTCTCGTTTCTTTTTTTTGGGTTCGAACTCTCACTTGGGCCCGGCTCTCCCTGTTGCACTTCGGGCTTTCATCCTGGAGTGTACGCTGGCTTTCTTTTTGTTGGGTTTTCGTTGCGATCGGATCTTTGCTATAGGGCCGATGCAGTTTCCTGTTTTGCCGGCTATAGTACTTTTACAGATGCTTTATAGTTTTAGAACAATTATTGATATCTTAAGATTTTATAATGGCAAATTGCATACCAATTATTTTAGTATGTTATTTATTAGTAAACAGTAATAATTGCTTATTATTTAATAAAATTGAATAAAAATTAGGCGATTGTTATTGATTACACCATTTTCTTAAAATTGCTAAGTCTTTATCAGTATATTTTATAATCTTTTATGCAATGCCTCTTCATTATCAGTATACGTAATCAGTATACTTCATTACCAGTGTAGGCCTATTAATAAATAAAATATTTTCTTCAAAACTTACACATGTAAATTAAAAATTAATCATTTTTAAGTCACATAAATAAATTGAACAGATTATTTAACACTTTTAACCTACACAAATGCGAAATTTTACTTCGACTTACAATAATGAATTAAATCCGTATCTCAGCCGTAAGGAGAAGGTAAAAACCTTTGGAAAAGTTTTATTCCACGTATAGTACGCAAAAGCGCGAGCCTGCGCGCCGTTACTTTTCTACCTCCGCCCACTTCCTTCTTATCGCGCGCCAGCTCCGCTCGCTCATGCTGCCCTAGTAGCGAGGAACCTTTCTTACTGACCGCCGTCGATATGTGATGGTCCCCACGACATGTCGATTGACAGGCTGTAATCCTCTTTCAGAAACTTAGACCTTTTTTTCAAGAGTATTTCATTTACCGTCTACTATATTATTTTTTTCATTTTTTTTCATTTATCACAAGATATTTATTTGCTGTGCTGCAATATGAAGATGATTTTGTTATTACTATGTTTACAATTTTCAATTTTATAAATAAATTTCCATCCATGCATCAGCTGTATCGATTGTGGGAGACGCGGTAACATTCCAGTGTGCAATGTCGAAGCATTTGATTGAGCGGCGAAATAATACTCTCATGGTCTCCTGTTACTTCAAAACCCTTCTTGTAATATCAGGGTCTACTGAAAATTGTTCACCTGCTCCGTTATAATTTGAATAAACCCGCTACGCTCTACTACGTGTGCCCCCGCTTACCTTGTATTACAAAACGTTGAGAAAAGAAATCTGTAACGAAGCGAAATAAAGTACTTTTAGATGAACTTCGTCGACGAAACAGTCGCGGGGTTAATTGATTTTCTGCCCGTCCGCTGCAAAAACGGAATTGACGGTCGCAAATTATTTTCAATTTACGGGCGTTGAGCATACCACCCGTGGAAGTATACCGACGTCCCGGCAACGGCAGCAGCCTTGTGAACTTGAGATGCGCCGTTTGCTCAGAAAAGCTGCCGCGCCGCTTCGTTACGGCGGATTTGTACGCTCAGCTGCGACGAATCGCCTTTAACATTCGTTCTCAAAGCAAATAGAGCTACTTTGTCCCGCGGGGAGACGTTTAACAAGAAAAACTCTCAGAATCAATACCTACCTCCGCGGAGATTGTTCGCGAAATGAGAAAGATCTTTTTCTCGAGAAAACGTTTCCCTATAGTCTAATCTTGACAATTTTTTAATTTATTTTAATCTACTAAATTGAGGGAATTACATCCCTTAATTAAAATACTAGCGACATACCTCCCTCGCTGACGCTCGGTCGGTTAATAGGATTTTTAAATTAAGGTTAATTTTTAAGTTAGGATTAAGGTTTTTTCAATTTATATTTTGAATAATTAATTTCATTTATAAATACATTTATAATAACTAATTCAAATAAATACATTTTTTATTTTTTTGTGATATCAAATTAATTAGTTCAAATTGTATTGAATAAAAATACTTTAAATTGTTGAAATCATAAATCGTTTTCTTTCATTTATTCTTTCTGTAAATTAAAATATTGTTATTGCGCAAGATGTAATGTAATTGAAAATTTATATAATTATTTATAAACTTTAGATTATCTTAGATAGTGATTCTAATTTTATATTTCAATGACATTCACTACTTTTTGAATAGTTAGACAAAAAAATGTTGCAAAGAGCCACTGGTCATTCGTCTCTAGGACGGTGGTCTTAGCACGTCGGTGCTGATTGTCCTTGCGAATATTGTCACAGCGACGGTTCTGTGTTGGCAGCCGCATCTCGCGAAGCCCGCACGAAAAAAATGATTACTTAGCGTCAATTAGGAGAGCGCGCTTGGCAGAGTCCCACCTCTCATTCGACCGGGAAAAATATCGCCAATTATTCGAGTGTCCGCGCCTGCTCCGCGTCTTTATTTACGAGAGGCGGTGTGCTCTTTGGGCGACGCGTCCCTCGTTAACAAAAAAATGGACGCGCACCCCCCCCCCCCCTCCTTTTATTATCTCGTTTTTCCTTATGCGCTGCTCTCCGAAAGCTAGGCAAATACAGGGGGGACGGGAGATACCAGGCGCACCTGCATCTCGGGCAAACGCGGTGTCTTTCTTTACTTATTTCTACTTTTTTTCCTGTGTTTTTTTTGCCGCGTACGAAGGGCGGCTGGTATCAAAGCACGCCGTATGTTTACCCAATAAGACGGTTTCGTCTCAACGGACTAGTAAAGGGGAATAACGGATCGACAATTTTTTTTTTATATGTGCACCATGGTTTGAATACAAATTTTGAAAATGAGACTTATTTTGTATGGTATTTTTCTATGTTCTATCTATGTTGAGCTAAATGCAATCTTCTCATTCCGCGGCTTTGTTTCGAATATTTGGGGGTACTCCGCAGGTCCTGCAGTTCGTACAATTTTTTGTTCGAAAAGGAACTTGAAATGCGATACAGTAAAGCTCGAAATATGCTATAGATTATGGAGCGCTTAATTTATACAAAGGATTATAATATAAAGCAGAGGAGAGAGTCACAAAATGTCGGTAATTGAAATAAACATAAGCTTTGCAGATGAGCGCAGGTTTGGCTTTTAGTTGCATTCGCCAGTCATCTACAATCTCTTGCTCTTCTCTCCTTCTCATCTCTCTCCTCTTCTTTTTCTTTTTCATTTTTTACTTTAAATTCTCGTTGACTTCTTACGGACATTTTCTTCGATCTCATTTTGTAAAAAAGGATTTGCTGTTACTTTGCAGTTTCGATTACGCACTGCCATGAATTATTTACGACGCGATCTTGATTTCGTTATTCTAGTTCATTACGTACGTATTTTGATGCGAGGGCGCTATTATGTTATCCTGACAGGTCATGTTTAACGTTTTAACTGTCTTGAGATAAAATTTAGCATGACTTTCCTTGAAAATATAACGGATTTTACGTTGCGATCATGTCAGTCTCGCGTAATGATTGCCGGTTTCATTTATAAATTAACGGTTATTACATCAGAAATAAATTGTATTTTAGCTTAATGATGTGAAAAATAGTATTTTATCTCGTAAACTTTTTCTAACCCATACACATTTTTTCGTTTACTATTGAATAAATTAGATGTCTGACACATTGTAAGGAAATAATTTAACCCTAAAGTGATTATGTGGATCGTACAAATAAAAATTTTTAAATGAACTCTACTATGTAAAAGATACCTTCTAAGTTATGCAATGTATGTACGCAATACTGAATACACGTTTACCAAATTTAAGATCTTCAAAATCAATATTTTAATTGTTTGTACCGTGACCTGTTAGTTGTAAAATCATTGTTATACTGACGTACCATAAAATCTTACTGAAGTAATTCTCTTTAACAGTCTCAATTATCCTCCACCGAACACGATCCATTCGACCCCTGCACATTTCATTCTTTCAAGGAGCAATCATTGCTTCAGTAACTTCAACCGTTTAATTTGCCAAAAGTAGCGTTTCACCATGGCCCTGCAGTGAAAAATGAAGACCAGAAACCTACCGTGGATCACCTCTCCTTCGTGTGTCGAAAATTACACCATACCGATCTTGGCCCCCTATATCCTCATAAACATCGCGCCCTGACACCCCGTCGATAATTATACCGGCGGTCGGTAAACAACCCTCAAAATCTTACCCTCTTCTCTTTCCGCGCGCGTGGCGTGCCGATTCTATCGTACAGTAGGTGAAATCGAAGAGGCAAGAAGAGGGGAAAAGGAAGAGGCGAATCGCGCGGCGCTTAATCACCGGGTTATAAGGAATTCCCGGGGTCCCAGTTAGAGCGGTGGGGAAGCACGCGAGAAAGGATAGGGACGAGGTAGCCGTGCCTCGCCATTCATCCGAACTCGGGACTCCTGTCAGGAGTCGGGGCAGACACCTGCCGCGTCAGCCTCATACACGCACGCGAGTAATTGCCAGCGGTGTATCGCGCGGTCGGTAATATCCCTGCCTGCGCTTGCCTCCTCGCCTTCTTGAAATTCTGAAGACGCACTGCGGTTACATATGTGCGCGCGTGCGCGCGCTGAGAGATGCGAAGGTATCCCGAGGAAATCCGCTGGATGCCGGCGTGCGAGCGTTATTTCTTTTGATATACCGAGCATTTCGTTTATGTGGATCGCATGTAGAAATCCAGAGAGGGAAGAATCTCTAATTTTCATTTCAGAATGTGGCTAGGCATTTTAAATTATCTTGATCAACAATTTCTAAATTATCTGGATGAGCATTTATCAAGGGCTGAGTCACATTTACAAATAAATATGCTTAAGAAATGAGATTATTCAGGATTTAAAATATAGTATAGGCGAAAGGAAGTCCTAATAGATAGTTACCGATCTTTAAACAATTTTCCGTTTTAATTATTTAATTTTTTATAAATAACTTTATACATGACACATTTGAACATAAGAACAACACATAAGAATCTGGTAATCATAACATTAATTCAACGAAATAAGTAAGCGAAACACTGTCATCAATTTAGAGATTAAAGCTGCAAGCGTGAATGCAAAATCACAAAAATTCGCTCGGGTCAGAATAACTAATTTTGTAACGTCTCTATGACTAAGCTAAAGAACGAAAAAAGGTATTTATAAAAGGTCGAGCCCAACAAAATTCTTAGCGCGTAGCTTCCTCGTGCCACGATCCCGAACTGCAGTTCTCCCCGGGGGCAGAGCGAGGATATCGAGGCAGCGGCAGAGAGAAAGATAGAACGTTGTCGCCCGGGGCCTCCTAGTTCTGCGCGGTGCATGTTAAGCGCGAACCTCAGCGGCTGATTAGGGCTTCCTCTCTCGCGTCTGGCAGCGCTGCTCCTCCTTTTTTTTTCTTCGCCGGTCCCTTCCGTCGCCTATATACTTTCGACCTAGGTACGTGCATGCGCGCGCACACACACATCGCGGTGATTTGTCTGCGTGCGAGTTTTTTAGCGCTTCCGAGGCGAGGTCGACTCTCAAATCATTGGGTTTCAACGAAAACATTTCTAGTAGCCGGTCTGCGCGAGGCCGTGATTGCAGAGGATGCGCCGGCATTTTTAGGCGGGACGCGCTTCTTGCGTGCGCTTGACATCGGTAGTCCGATCCGGCCGAGGCGCAGGTAGTCGTCCTGCAGCTCGAAAAAGTTTATTAGTCCGACAGATAAATTGCCGAGTAATTAAGATATCGTTTTTACATTCGCATGGAGATAAAGTAATACTACGGGATTGATTTATATTTTTTAAAGAGATGCAACCGATAAAAAGTGTTACCGATTTGTAGTTGATAATTATTCGGAATTATCTCTCTAAGAAAATAGTCACCTTCATCATTATCTTCAAATTGTTTATACGCAATTAATAGTGTGTTAATATAGATGCTAAAAATTGTATCTATAAATATGCAATTATTTATAATTTCATTAAAGAAAAAATTCAACTTGAATACCAAGTCGAGAAAAATGGTTTAGTACAGTGGATGCCGAAATATTCCATTGAACAGTTACTTCAGAATGTCGGCAAAAGCATTTCTGATAATCGCATTGAAGCTTTGCGAGAAAATTGGATCAGCATTCACACAGGTTATCCAGTTACAGGTACAGAAGGGTAAAAGAATTTCCACGGCGCAAAAAAAACCATTCACAGGAATTTATGTGCATGCTCGTTAGCGGAGGCTTAACCAGCAGCTTTTCCACGCGAGCCTCGCAGGCCACTCTCTTCCTCCACCCCGTTCCTTTATGAAACGATTAGCGGGAGCCAAAAGTAATCCCGTTCCGGTCTCGCTTTCCTCGGTGCCGGGTCATTCTTTGTGTATACGCCTGCGCGCAGGACTCGTCTTCATTTGTTATTCCATCCCTCCCTCGAGGAAGTCGCTCGCCTCATTTGGGTTGACGAGGCCGGCGCGCGTAATGTCCACGCGGCAGCTGCTCCCAGATGTTTTTGTTTTCCCAGAGAGCCGCGGACAATGAGCCCGGCGTCGCTGATTTTCTTCCGAGGCGCTCGGGGCTCTCTCTTCTCTCTTTCTATCCCCGGCCATGTGGAGAGGCCTGGGCCGCGGGATTTTAAGAGCGAGCGCAGGCACGCATCAATCTACTTTAATGGCGCGCGCGCTCGCAGAGGCGACGCATGTGTTTAGATGACTCGGGAAGAGAAATGATTCTCAAAGGGTGCTAATGAAGTGACACTATGTGAGGGCCTATTTGCGTCGACTGAAATTCATTGTTATTGCTTGTTATTAATTTTACACTTTTTGGGTCAATGTGTTAACAGAATGTATTGCTTTTTTAACTGGCAGTTATTAAATTTTAAATTATGATGAATTTGCTTTAGCTGGAGAGATGTATTAAGATGGCATTATCATTCATCTTTTCACTGCTTTTTTTTCTAAATGTTTACAAAAGTACATAGCTAATTAGTGTGAACAGATATACGAATTTATATTGCAGCTTGAGAATTATGCGATAAAAGAGAGGTGTTTTACTTTATTGCACTGCATCACTAACCTGCTTTTATCTAAAACGTATTTGAGCCGCAAGAAAAGATTATACTTATTACTTGCTGTTTATTCCGATATACAAAGTTCATCATTTTTTGTAATAATTTTTTCTAAAAAATTATTATATGTAGAATAAAAAAACATATTTTCGTTACATTACGAATTGTATGTATTGTCTTATACGTCAATATTTCATATGCACATGAGAAAGCTAATCAATTTTAATTCCGAAAAGCGCTCGCCGATGAAGTGATGGGGAGGAGTCACGAAAGAAATGGGATCGTTGGGTGCATGCGCGTTACTATCGCAATTATCTTATCCACGTCGTGATATGATCCGCCTATCGACGTTATGAGAGTCAATGTGCACTCCTACCCGGCAGCACGCGCTCGACGCGAGAAAATCACTTTGAGTTGTTTGTCTAAGCCTTCAGTTGGGTGTTCGGAAGTACAACCATATAATGTACCTGATAAGGAGAGTTTCTTTATGAGTGGTAAAGTGTAGTTTGCGGAATAAACGAAGTGTCAATAAAGAACCTGTTGCTTCGTAGAAATAGTACTTTCTGATTATTTCCTTTGTATTGATCAATAAAATATTTTAAACAAGTTTATTTTACATTAGTAAAAAACCGTACAAATGTTATCAAAAACAATGAAAACATTTTTTAATGTTTATTAACATTTGCATAGAGTACAACATTTTAGATATATTTAAAAACTTGACTAAATTTGTCTTCATACACGTAAATTTTTCGCAAGTTATACTAATTCTTCTACTAGAACGCAGCATATCTATTTCCTTTCTTCGTCTCTCCTTTCCCCTCTCTTTTACACAATCTCGTGATTAACTCGGCCCGCTTGCAAGTCAGGTTCTTCTGGATCGGCCGCAGCCGAGGCTTGCTTGGTACTCCTTTTTCCTCCTCTCGGAGCGCTGCGGCAAAGTACTGGGTTATATGCGCCTCCGCGCGGTGGCTTGCACTTAACTTAATAGTGATTATTGTTATTAAAGGGGTGCCGGATACACTCTTCGCCGAGGTTGCTTCCTCGAGATCGGACCTACAAGTTGTACACCGAGAGCCGTAATCGCGTAGTAAGAATCGTTCCTAAAGGATGTCATTTAGGAGAGAGTTTAACCCAAAAAGTGCTGTCCTTTAATCAGCTACTTTGCGAAGACAACTTGTATACATCGGAGCTTGAAATATCCTTCTGATGACTTTTTAATAATGTGCTTCTAGCTTCCAAAGAAATGGGCGACAATCAGTGCTTACGCCCTTGCTATTTTCGTGGTTATTCGCTAAACTCTGGCGACCTTGAAGTAATCTGTGCAGGGTAGTTGCAGTCTACTATTATAGAACACTCACCCAAAAAGGTGCTTCTTTGAAAATTAAAGTAGCCTTCGGGGTATATGCCGTACAACAAAGATAAAAAAGAAACTAAATACTGTGTACTCGTTCGTATATAACTACACCATTTTCTTCATTCAAGTCTATTACGTCCGAACGGAAAATAGAGACAGCATTAACGTATGTTCATTAAATTAAATGAACGACTCGCCGGCAGAGGGCGCACATCCCGATGCAAATGAACCGAAATTTGGCGTCGCGCTTGTCACCGAATTATAAGAGACGCGCGGCTCGGCACAAAAGGGCGTCTCTCTTCGTTAGCATTGTAAACGCGCAAAGTGCATTTGCATCGAGGAATCCGAGTGCGTCTCATTTGAGGCCTCGATCCCCCTTTCTCGAAGAGGATCGATTGACGCCACTTTTAAGTGCGGCCGCTCGTGAGCCCGTATACGTGCTGCGCGCGGCCTGAGGGAGCGTCATACGAGAGCGTTGCTGAGTCCGAGGAAGGACGAAGCAGTCCGTTTCTCTCTCTCTCTCTCTCTCTCTTTCTTCCTCCCTCCCTCGCGCGCCACAAGAGGACCGACTCGCATACCTGAGAGGAGAGGCTATACCTGCGGCCTCGCTGTATTATTAAAGAGCCCTCGGGGCCTTCTCCTGCACACCGACGCTCTCTCTCTCTCTCTTCTTTCTTCCTCTTTTTCTTGCTGTCCCCTCTCGCTCTCTTTCTCTCTCTCTCGCGCGCCCGATCTTTTTCTGCTCTTTCACTCGCTCTCACTCTCGCCCCTTCCTTATGTTACTCCCGACGTTCCTCTCTCCTCGCTCGCGCTCGTTTTTCGACTTATTTTGCGCTCTCTCCTGGTCCTCTCGCCCTTTTGCTCCTTTTCCACTCGTTTCTCCGTCTATACACTCTTATTGCCTCTTGTCTTTCTTCTTTATCTGTCCTTTTTATCTTCTCGCTCTCTTTTCTGGACTACTCTTCTATTGTTCTCCGCGTGTGTATCTCCCTGCCTCTGTCTCTAT
Source organism: Eurytoma californica (assembly GCA_035586675.1). Classification (NCBI taxonomy): domain Eukaryota; kingdom Metazoa; phylum Arthropoda; class Insecta; order Hymenoptera; family Eurytomidae; genus Eurytoma; species Eurytoma californica. The sequence goes on along the minus strand of JAXIUT010000009.1, from coordinate 24,532,702 downwards.
GCGCGCGCTCTCTCTCTCCCTCACTTTTTACTTTTTGCACTGCCGATCTCTCTCTTTCTTCTTCACTTCTTCAGAATTTCTTTATTTGTTTTTCCTACTTCTTTTCTCTCGGTTCTTTACTCGCTTTGTTTTATCTCAAATCTTTTTTTACAGGCTCGCTTTCGCTCTTCCCCGCCTTATTCCTTCGCTGCTCCTTTTTTGTATATATATTCACATTTTTTTTCGACACATCGGACCCGCAGCTTTTCGCAACTGGCAATTTCTCTTGTGTGCGTTCTTCTTTCACTTCGCTTGTACATCCCGCGTTTCAGTTACCTCGTATTTATATTTGTCGTTTTTTGTTTCATTTTTTAAATGTCGCGTACATTTTTTCTTTAGATACTTATTGATTTTTTAAAAACACCTTTATCCCTATTATTTACCGTAAGATAATTAATTAGATTTTTTTACTACAGAAATGTTTCAAAAATCGCGTAAATTTTGTTTCCAAACTCTTTTTAAATTTTACAATATCACTCTTTTATTTGAACGCAAATCAGCGTGTCCGGTCTAAATATCCCTGAAAGCGTGCCTCTATAGCTTTTGCGTTATGTATGTTTGCGTTAGGTAAGAAAGAGCGAGGAGGCGACTCTGAATCTCCGATATACCTGTGCGCTGAAAAGCATAAATAATTCATCGCTAGAAAACGCCATGGTAATGCGACGCTCGAAAGTTATCTTCCTCTTTTTTTTTACGTGAGAGAGCGAGGCAGATGTAAAAAAATGGTCTCGGCGAAAGAAAGAGAGGAATTCCTTATTGAATTCGGCGGTGCGCCATAAATTTGCTTTTTATTAAACTTAGATTTTTTGGCGCGCGTGTATAATCCTTTGATGTTTGTTTTGCGCGGATCTCGCATTTAAGCGCCGCGGATTATTATTTCATTTTTATGCTAAACTTTATGACACCCAAAGTCGTATATTACCGAATCCAGCCTTTTCTGACTTTATTACCAACCCAGTCCCGGTATAAACTCGCGGCATCGATAAATTTCAATAGACAAGTCCGATGGACTTGTTTAAAAATTCCTTAAATCAATCAAGCACCCGAGTAAAATCATCGCGACCGACGGCCCCATTGTCTCGCTCTCATTCGCATTCAAATTAATTTGTCTCGAGCATCGAGTTAAAAGCCGCGCTCCATTATCCCGCTTGACGAAGAGGCAGAGAAACTACGGACTGATTTATCTGCGGAGGCGCATTATGACTATGCGACCAGTACGCCCGGCTTCGAAAAAAAAAAAAAAAAAAAAAAATTTCGCGCACTTTAAAGAGCGAGTGACTGGCGCACGCCGAGCTTTCTGCCGCGCGGACAATGACGGCGCCCAGCGCGGAGAAATCTGACTGACGAGAAAATTGCGATCGACGACGAGGGACCACCGCGCATGTGCATAATACACGTGTCCCGTGCACTTGCCTTTGCGGCGTTTTTCGCACGAAGCCCGCGCCCGCGATCGGCCGATCTTGCGAGGGTACGCGCGTTTTTTACGGTTGACGCGCAGCTCGCCGGGGCTAAAATTACACCTGCGGATGTATACATGGTTGCACGTTTGTTGCGAGGCGAGCGCTGCGTGAATATGCATGCGTGGTCGCGGCGCGCCGTTCAATCGCATGAATGCGCTGATATAATAAGCGGAGTTTACGGGATGCCACGGCGAGGATGAAATTGCTTTTCAAGTGCTTATTCAGATTAAATAAGTAGTAATGATTCGTGAAAGAAGGAATTGCGAAATTCTGCTTGCTTTTCCAGAAATTTTAGACTTAGTCTTTTAAAAAAGTTCTGTGTGCTTAGTTGAGTTCAGGTTGTTAATTCATTTAAAATGACTATTAACAAATTCCATTTTTCTAAAGAAACTCCATTGGAAAATCTCTCGAGTTTATTAATTATTTTGGAGGAAAGACGTAATCTTTAGAATTTCATATAAATCCCATGCCCTCGGGTTGTTCTTTGTTAACAAAAGAAAAGTATATATAACATTTTAAAAAGAAAATCACTAATTTTCATGCTTTACATCTTCTCTGAAATTCGTACATAGAGAATTGAAGAAATTAATATGTAGTAAAATTTCCATTTTTTAAGGTAAGCCGACTTTAAAAAGTACAGGTACAGTTGACGTCGAAGTTTTCTCATACAAAATTACTAACAATTATCAAAATGACAATTTATCAATAAAATATTTTCGAATTTCACCCTCAAAGTGAACATATGAGAAAAACTCGATAAAGATTTCACATGCACGTTCGCGAGTGCGAATACCTCCAGCTCGTCAATGGTCCTACCGAAAGAAAGAAAGAACGACGTGTAAAAAAAGGACCGATTCCGTCCGTGGCTCCGTTCCCGGCGGCGTGGCGCGCGCTCGCGGCCTCGCCGTTTTCCGATTCTGCGGTCACGAACGATTCCCGGGCCGCGGGAGAGAGAGACGAGCCCATTATCGCGATTAGGCCCCGGGCCTCTCGCTCCCCCGCGCGCCGATTATCATAATGATACGTTCGGGCCTATCGAAACTTACGACAATGATATAGATACGCGCGACAAAGAGGCACGATGCCGATTCCCACGTCGTCGGGGCTGCAGCGCTGACTTTCTGCCCCCCTTCCCCGCCTCGGTGAGGGCGAGTTTAACGTCGCTTATGGGAGGCGGCGATTCGCGGAGTGACCTTTCGCATGGGCATCGCCGGCTGTATAATTACGCGCGACGTGAGGCGAGCCCGGTGTACGTGCACGATTTTTCGGCGCTGTGAACTTGTTCTCTCGCTGCCTGTCTGCACGACCTCGCAACCTTCGCCCATGGGAGCGACGATTTTTACGCCGCGCCGCGACCTTCACGCGGACGATTTGCATAAATTTTCGAGATTTTTTTCTACGTCGTAAGAATTTTAATGGTTTTTGAAGGAAAATCAAATTCTCTTTAAATAAGTAGTGTAATTATATTTTTTACTTACTATAATATTCGTCGTTTTTTTTATTTTAAACATTTTTTGCAAAAAATTTATAAGTAATTTACAATTTAAAGTCGCAGAGTTTGTGGCGTTATGTGAATCATATGCAACGGAGTGCACAAGAAATGGACGCATATAACCAGGGAGCGTTTTACGACGCGGTCCACTCGTAGGTGGTGCATTTTTTTTTCTTCTTCATCGGCCTTTTCGAAGGAAAGGAGGAGACCGGCCCCAAAAAAGGGATAAAAGTCCCCGCGTCTATATCTTTCTTGTATGTGTATTATAATTCTCCGTAATTGCTTGTTGGTTTTATGCTCATCGCTATTCATTGGCTCGTGCGTCGAATATCTCCGCACGCATAATTACGCGATTATACGGCGCATGCGCAGCCCTTGCGTCCGGATTTTTTCAAGGGGACCTACTTCGTTAACGAAATTATTTACGCTTTCATGAATTTCCGAGATTAACTTATTTTTTCCTCGTTTTATTGACAAATTTTTTAATTCCAGGTGTACATTTGATACTTGATCGCCCGGATCGATGAGGATAAACGGCCTCGTGATAATCAACGAAATTAATCATTTCGCAAGCTAATTATTCCGCGGTTAATTGAATTCCGTGCAAATTTAATTCGAAAGTAACTCGCGCGAAATTCACGAAAAAAGGCGATCGGCCGACAACATTCACCTACGGAATTCCCTCAGATATTAAACTAAAATTAATACGATTATCCCGTGCGATTAGCGTGAGAACGAATTAGCCGTAAAATCGATCCTCGGGCTGGCGCGCGCGAATTTCCACGTGGCCGCCGGGAAACGTGAGAAATTCGTCGGTGTCACTTTTCGCGCTTGACTGGCGCCCGCTCCGTCGACTTTTCACTGCGCCTTATCTCGGCGCGCGGGGCGAGGCTCGGCGCGCCAGTGAAAGTTCGCGCAGCGCGCCGAGATGCAGGGGGTAACCCGCCGACACGCATCGCCGCGGTTTCCGCGTGTAGCCATTTTTCTCTCTCCTCCTTACGTTCGGGCTTTCCCTTTTTCCCGGTGGCGCATAAATTTGTCGCGTGGAAAGCGGGCCTTAATTGATCGCTCGGTTTATCACTCGCACGAGCTGTAAAACTCCGCGAGATCGAGCGCGAAAGTTTTACTGGGTTTGTTCGATTTTTTTTTAGCGGTGGCGTGGAATGGTTTTTGGGAAATCTATTTCACGAGCGAGTCATACTCGTAAAGTTTTTTTTAACGTCTTGGAAATTTGAGCGAATGTCTTTCTTCTTGGCTATTTGAGTTGGTCGACACACTGGGGAATTTTGTGCTGAGAAAGTTTCTATCTGCTTATTTATTGAGGATAAAAGTCTGTGCAGTTAATAATAATTTGGACAATGTTTTCATAATTAATTGATGTAGTTTATGCAGCTGCCTTTATTATCTGCATTCCTTTCAGTTATTTTATGGATATTGCTGAAAGAAGTTAAAATTATCAGATTACAATCTGGTTGATTTGTGATGTAATCTGTGTTACATTATCTAATGGAAGGAATTATTAGAAAATTAATTATTTAACTAACTTGTACACTGTACTAACTTTTCGTAATAAAGTACGCGAATATTTCTCATGATATAAATTGGAGCTTATACATTTTTTTCACATTCATAAGATTTATTCAGTTATGTAAATATATTTGAATATGCTTTCAGGAATGTTGTAGCTTGTACTATGTGATAAGAGATTGCACAAAATTGCATTGATTATATTAAATTCTAGAATTTGTTGCACACTTAGAAACTATGTGCAGAACACTATTCTTCTTGTATCAATAAATTTTAATTTACAGATTTAGTGCATGATCTTAACCTAGTATTTATTTATATTTCTGGAGCAATCAAAATTAAATATGATCCGTAACATCAAGTATCTATACAAACAGCTAGATAAATTAAAATTTTTTCGTGTATATTTTTAATCAAGATAAATAAATAAAAAAAAAAATTTGAAAATGAAAGGTATATGAAATGCATACTGCTTAAACCTTCGAAGCGACTTTTAAAATGCACTATTCAACAATTCTTTTCCACCATTGCTTAATTAAATTAA
>JAXIUT010000009.1:24500605-24524340 GCA_035586675.1 Eurytoma californica | reverse complement strand
AAAAGTCATTTAAAACAATAACCAAAAAATAAAGTATGTTATAAGTTTCTTTAACATCGCTAACTTCTATCTTAATATGAAAGAATGAAATACCACTCAAGTTTAGAAAGAAACTCGAAGCTCGATTGGCTCAGTTTTCACTCGAGTCGAGTGGGTTTTCACTCTTTCGCATTATCACAGATGCTCTATCAGAGGAAGCGATCGGCAGAAGCTCGAGACGCCTTCAATCGCGTTCATTTCTCACTCTGGAATTTTTTCTCTCCTTTTACTCTCGCCCTCGTCAGTGCTAATCTCGACGATCATCGGCTACATTAATAAGAGCGGCAATTCGATCCCAGCTCTCGAAATAGAGACGCATGGCAATCGCGATAGAATCGAGAGTGAGAGGATGTGAGTACGGAAAAGAATAATTGGTTGTTTGCATATTGACGGCTTAGTTTTTCCGGATACGATTATAGCGTTACGTCGCAACTGATCAGTTGCGTAAAGAATCAATGAAATTAGCGGTTAGATCCGTTGCTTTGTATCGCAGTTTAACGATGTATTTATAACATTCAAATGATGCAGAATTATAACCGTACTATGTTAATCTTTTTTGCCGTGATGTATTCGCATCGCGATTTAATGGATAAGTTGCGAAAATTATTCACGTTTGTACAGGAAGCGAACATTTAGCACTCGGCGGCGAGGACAGCTGCTGCGCGGCGAGTGAAAGGAAACGCGAGCAAGGAGATGGATTACGTTTTTCCGCAGTTATCCTTTTTGTCTTACGGTATTCGCGGTTTATTTCTAGCTTCTTTTTACATATCAGTTTCAGTCTTAATAGACGGCATATTTCAAAATAAACTTATTTCCTCCGGACCGCATAAAACTGGGTAGATTTTAATAGGAGTAAATTGAAAGATAACATTAATTCAGGCAAAAATTGACAAGCCTTTCCTCATGTTACCACTCTGCAAACAAGTTAAACATTCGCACTTTAGATAATCATCAATCCGACGGTAACGGTTTTGAATAAATTATGTCATCACTAAACTAACTCGCGCGGGAAAGCGTCTAGAAGGTGCTATCTTTTTTCGTACGGAGAAGAAAAATCTTTTTCAAAATCCTACGCATCTCGCGCGAAAAAAAGGCAGCAGCATCCGATGCGTACGGGATCGCCGCGTGAGAAAGCACCCATGGCGCTCCCACTCGCTCGTTCGTCAGTAATTTAATTAACGTCGCTCGCGCCTGATGAGTTCGAGCTTCGATGAATTTCGAGCGTACCGCTCTTATCTGGCGCATTTAGAAAGGGTATGTACCGGCACATTCGCGAACGCGACGCAGAGGCGCCTTTGCAAAATGTGGACCTTGTGTGGTTCGCGCGATAGCCATGGTCTTCAACCGGGCTCATAACGGAATTTAGGTATTAAAGGAGTGAAGCGCCGGCGTGATAAGCGATTTGCGATTAACGTTAACGAGCTTGGCAGGGTGTTATTAAAATATTCACTTCACTTCGAGCGAGATAAGTAAATATATTGTTTCCATTGTTTATGATGCAAAATTTGCAGTAAATTGCGTTGTTTATTATTAGTCAATTGTGTGTCATTTTACGCTTTACGTCGTAGTAATGTCTGCATAAATTGCAGGTTATAACTAGTCAGTTGTGAATCGTTTCACATGCTAATAATTTTCAACTAAACATAAAAGCTACAATTTGTAACTTATCAGATTAAAAAATCTTCATTATTAGTTTAAATGTATATAATTGAATATTTATTCACAATTATTAGTTTCAAATAATCGCATTTTTTAAAAGTACTAGTTATACTTTCCGTTAATATTTTCTTAAATTCATATTTCCTTTTTATTTTTCAAAATATCTGCTCTTGTCACTATACTTTAATCAAGAAAAAATTGAAACACGTATTTATTATTTTGTATTAAAAAATTACTCTGTAAAATTTGGACGAAATTCAGAACCCGTACTTCTATCTCTGCCGACGTAAGAATTTCTAAATTTTCGGCTTACGGCAAATTTATATGAATGAATTTGGTACTCGTCAATGCAATGTAGCCTAGACTTTATCGGAAAAGGAATAACATTTCACTTCTTATCTCATAAAGTTCACTTTGTGGCCTTACTAAACAGTCACTTGAGAAAAGTCGGCAAGACGCGTCCGTGGCTCATCACGGAAAATGACCGAAAGGCAGCTGATTAAAAGGGTAGTTAAGGAGCAGCGCGCAACGAAATCAAGCTGAATGAACGAAACGCTTGCGTCGACGGGTGCAGCCGCCGCTGGGACATCCAACCATTATCGAGTCGGTCCAATTTAAACAATTACAGGCCTCGGTGGGAATGTGAATGCGCGGCGTATCAGCCGATCCCGGCGCGTCGCCTGGAACACGAGAAAATGTACCCATGCGCTCGGTCGTGAGATCGCTAAAGTGGTCAATGGGCGCGTCTGTTGCACTTTTTTTTCTGCACGGACCCGATCGCAGTCGTCGGAGCCTCATCCTTTTTTTAAGGGCTGCAGGCATCAGATAACCGACAAGAGCATCAGTCATGACGGTTTCATTGAGCTCACTTGCGGACAATAAGAGAATTTCGTATTGAATTGAAAAACGTTAACGAGCATGATCAGGCAATTATTACGAAAAAATTTTCAAAGATAATTATTTAATTCATTGCTTAATCGAAGAAGGAGTTTCAAGAAGACATTCGATTATCGTCTTCATTCATTCGTTTCTTTAAAATACTTACTTCTAAATTAATTTATACTTCGATGAAAGTAAAAGACCTTCTAGAAGAAACTCGGTAATCTACTTTATCCATTCGTTTCTTATAAAAAAAAAAAAATACAGAAAATTTTCAAACCTAATTCTTTAACTCGCAATTCAATGAAAGTAGAAGAAATTCGATAATCCCCTTCATTCATGCATTTCTTAAAAACACGGATGTTTCGCGTTACGCTCGATCCGTTCATCTTTTCGTTTAGTTAGGTAGCCAACTGAGTCGCGTCGGCGCGCCGTTCGAAAAAATTCGCACGAGAGCGGCGCGCGCGCCTTGCGTCATCGAATTTCGCCAGCCCTTCCCGCGGCGCACGCCGAATTAATTATGCGCGCGTATATCCCGGCGAAAAGTCCGCGCGCGCCGCATTGTCTGCGCTGGCCCTGTTCCCAAGGAAAAATCCGCCGCCGATGGAAAAGTGGCGGCGGCCCGGCTTCCACGGCTGCGGAAACGCGGCCCGTCGAAAAGTTCGCGACGAGCTTAATTAATCGACGTGAGAACGAAAGTGGCGAATTGCGCTCGACTGACACTGATTCGCACGCTCATCGGACGCAGCCTCTGCGCGGTGCTTCTTCGGCGACCCTTTTTTTATTTTTACCGGGGTGTGAAGCGACGAGGAAGAGACACGTTCGCGCGTAAATGACTCCGAAGCGTCAATTGGCGCGGGTGAGCGCTACAAAGTGCCTGAGAAAGCGAGCATTGTCGAGATGTTTTACGGGAATTTCATTGATATAGCGACGATGTGCACTGCGAAGTGAGCAAGTGGAGTAGAGTCTAACAAGCATCTACACACATGTAGGCAATCTACTGGAGATTTCTATATTTTTTGAATATTTTTAGATATTTAAATTAGAGAATTAATAAAAATGTCCATCCTATTTTAGAGAAATAGAAAATTGCATAGTCACTTGATTAACCTTTTAAAAGGTATAGAAATACGTACAAAATAAGACGTGATTTGTTAAGACGTTATTATTAAGTTTCTCATGCAAATAATATAACTATCCAATTTATCAGAATATTAATATTTACATATACTACTGGAAATTAATTTAATCGACAGTTTGAGAAAAAATCATTTCACCTATGAAAGAAAATTAGCCAATTTCTAACTGATTTTAATTTTCCTACAAATTTTACTCTTTAATTGTTTAACGTACGTAAGTTGCACTTCGCCGCATGATGAGACGTCATCTTAACCTGCAATTAATAATATCATCCGTACTCTTAACCGACTCTCCAACGTACAACAGACAAATTTTTGCATTTAGAAAGTCCAACTCCGAACTCTACCCGCTAACGTCATCGAAAATTCCAACTTGGCAGTCGCGCATATCCCTCGACTCATTAAAAAGCTCTCGAATCGCAATTTAACGCTGAAATTAATGGTCGCCGATCCGGCCGAGCGAAAGCGCATTTTCCGCGGGCTAAAAAGTCCGCGCCGTTCCCATTGAAATTAATGTCGGCAATGATATTTAGATTTCCGTGCGTTTGATATATCCGCCGACTCGCGCGCGCACAGGGGCGCAGCTGAAAGCTCGTCGGTTGCGTAACGCGTCTTTTATTACAGTTTTAAAACGCCACATCACACGATTGTCCGGCTCGTCTTGTGCTGCGGCGCGCGCGATTCTCCGCCACGGCGGCCCCGTGATAAATGAGGGCCGCGCGCATTGTTTCGCCGGTGCCCACGCGCACTTCGCCAGCTGGTTGCGCTAAACGCGCGCCTGACAAATGCAATGCCCCGCGGCCGGGAATACGAATCGGCTAGTGTACGCCGGATAATTAGATTTTGCTAGCGCCGGCTCGCATTGAATTCGAGGATGGAAAAAACATGTTCGGCGAACAGCGCGCAAGGAGGAATCAAGTGTTTCCATTTGGCGTTCTTATTTTAACGCGCGCTTCAATGTCAATCAATTGTACTCTTAAATGAGACAAGTGCTTTGATCTAGAGATTGACGTTGACGTTGCGCGCTGGTTGTGTTGCATTCGCGACTCGCCACTCGGTTGTCTGAGAAGTCCGCCGCGCCGCGCAGAAATGTAATGAAAGGAAGTGTGTCGGTAACAGGAAAATGAAAAGCGTGCGGCTGGCTATCGAAATCGAAAAGTACACATTCTTAAAGGAGCGATCGCTGAAAGCGGATGTGCGCGTATAAAAGCTGAATGAAAGTGTTAAACACTTCCATTTTGCGGTTTCCGAGTGCGCGATCGTATTTGTTTAATTCCTTTCACAATTCTTCTCACGAATGGTACCAACAGGTCCAATAAATACTTTTAGCATCTCATCTTTTAATTCGCATCTACCGGTTAATTAAGTTGTCATAATCGAACTTGTGAACCTTTAAACACCTATTAAAATAATAAATAAAAAAATGAATGAAAGTAATTACAAGCAGATGTTTTCTCTATTGAACGTCGCTGTGAAATTTCAGAGCGACCGGATATAAATAGTCCGAAGGCTTCCGCCGATCCTGTTCCATTCCGCGCGAGTTGTCGCGACCCGCGGTATAACCCTCTCGGAGCGAACGTCAGCTCCTCGGCCGCCGGAGCGACGTCTTCAACATAACGCGTCCCGATATCCCTCCTGCCGCGAGGTGTACACATACCTTCGCAGTCTTCCCGCCGCGGTGACAGCCTCGTTATGACGTCGTTGCGCTCGATTCGTTCCGCGCGATCTCGCTCGTGGTTTGGACACACGGCTTTGACGGCCAGGCACACAACCGGACCTCGGATGTCGGATGTTTTTTTTTTTTTTATTTTAATGCCCTCGCTCCGCGGCCGATCGTATGACACTTTTTTATCGCCGCCCCTTTTTTTCGTGGCTGCTGCGTGGCTTCCCCACCTTCTGCTGGATTCTTCTGTTCCCGGGATTTTCTCAGATTATGTTGCACCGAAATCGCAAGGAATTTGGATTCGATTTCTACTGAAGGTGCAGTCATGTTTCGTAAAACTTTCATTTTTGATAACAGAAATTTTACATGAAAGATAAAATAAAAATATTTTAAAAATTAATAAAATTATAAATTATAAGGTATAAAAATAATAAATAAACTTATAATGAGTCATGATATATTTATTATTTAATAAAAAACTAAAGATATATCAATAAAAATGTAAATTAAAAAATTTTAGTTCACTTGTAACATATTTAACTAACATATCATTCGTGTAAAAAAGTTTAGTATGACTAAAGTCTTGGGCAATAGACTGGCCATTAAATGTTCAGATAAAATCTAGTTATAAAAACTACTTTAAGCACACACACTTTATAAGTCTGCGGAAATATGTTTATAGGAAAATGACTAGGGCGATAGAAAACCGCGTTTATTTTTAAAGTTAATTTTTAGTTACTTTTTAATAATAAAGTATTATTAAAACTTCTGAAATCTACCGTAAATTCAATTTTTTAAAAAATGGACTTGAGAGATCCTCGTTCCGACGAGCCACATATATATTCGTCAATTAGCTCATATCATTATATCGCGGAATCGCGTTTAATCATCGAAACACACGTTCCCTTCGTTATTGCAACAATCTAATCTATCACTTTGCAGATACACAATCGAAGCGCATAACACGCACACGGTTCCAAAAAAAAAAGAAGAAGGAGGGGGTTAATAATCAGCGCCGCATTAATTAGCAGTCCAGAAACCAGATCGCGCTCGCAACAAATTACAAGCCACCCGAGGTCTCACGAGCCTCCGGCCAACCCCCGTCTCTCCCTCTCTCTCCCTTTTGCGCATCTATCTAAAATATGTATCGCCAAAACAAAGTCGTCGGATAAAACATCCCGGAAATGTTCGACAGCGCGCCGCTCGCCGGGGTGCTATATGCGCCGCGGCTCGCGAGCGAGCCTGATTATATGCAGAGGCCGGCTCTCCTCGTGCGCGCCCGCCTCCCTCGATAGAAACGTCGAGGGGAGCCGCGATATAAACTAGATCCGGAGTCGCGATGCTCGCGCGAAAAATCCCGCGGGCATTCTTCGGACGCTCGTCGCGCGGCACTCGCTCCCCGGTGACGCAACAAAAGGATCGCGGGAAATTATCGGTCGAGTTAATTGAAAATCGATTGCACACCTCTTAGGACACTTCCCCGCGCGTCGAAGGCTCAGCTTTTAATGCGCACAATGCGGTGTTACACAAATTTTGCGAAATTAAACCACACCGCGCGTCTCCCGCTAATCTCTGTCATTAAACCCACGAAAATTATTCCGTTGCAGCTCGCGGCCGCCGTTAATAATCTCCCGAGCACAATGGGGAATTTGCGCAAGGCGGGCGAAAATAAAGGGACGCGCCGTGAGAAAAGAAAAGCGTTTATCCGACTCCGCGCGCGTAGGCTTTCCTCAAAGGCGCCCGTAGATGTACGGCTGGTCGCGCGGCCACTTGTTGCTTCGCGTGCGGAGCGCACACCTCCCGGCCGGCCTGCTCGCCCGGCAAATTCGAAGGCCGAGCGCGGGGGAACGCGACACGTAGCGCGTTAGAGGTGTGCAACCCGGGGGCAGCGGAAGACGCGGCGCTGAGGTCTTAATTGGCAGGCGCGCGCATCTCGAGATCCTCGCGCGTGCCTAATTAATTAGTCGCCGGAACAATGATTAATTATGGAGCAAAAATCGAAGCTGCCGCCGGCGTACAGGCTTTGTGCGACGCGCCGATCGGAAGGAGACGCTGCACCTTCGTGTACGCAGATAAGAGGCGCGCACGGGGGGATTACCGGAATGCTTAAGGGGAGATCGCTGTTCGGGAGATAGCAACGTTTTAGATTTGATGTTGGCCGTTGTTTTTATTGCCTTTTTTCCTACGATAGAGTTTGTAGCGCTGACGTGTAGAGGTGACGGGAGAGGATCGATGGTGTTAGCGAGCTGATTACCATACCTTTTTGGCGCGACAAATAGTTTCGTTTTTGGAGGCGATCGAAGGATAATTTCTATTGGTTCAGTTCGTGAATAATGACGATATTTATTTGAGTACCTTCACGTGGCTTCCATAATTTTCTTTCTTTCTCGGCTACTTCAGGGGATAATGCATCTTTTGTATCGCCAGCGATAAAAAAAAAAAGACGCATCGATCTTGTAAGTGCCGAATCTCTGTGGGATTAGGGGACTGCAGCGACAATGAAAACGTCGAAATTCGTTATGACGGATCCTTCGAGTATACACAAAAAACGTGGTGAACAAATGTTCCAATGCATATAGCATGCTTTGTTGGTCTTCTGTAAATCAGCTGATAATTAAATTGACAAAACAAATTTATGCAACAGATTATATCAGTACAAAATTATTTACAAATTTGTTCATTTTAAATGATAATCTTGGAATATGGTAATTTAATTGAAACATAATCGCTGAAAATAAATGCTCCAAAATATTGTTGAAAATGCTAAAGGAACCTGACTTCTTAAATATTATAATAAGCGATATTAAGTTTAATGCTCATTCAGTTCTTCAACAAATAAATCATTAAATATCGATAAAAGCTGCCTTTCTAATTTTACGAATTGCTTACAAATTATTAATTATATTATTTCAATCTAGAGCTCCTACATCCACTAGGTCAGCTCGCATGATTTTAATGGGCCAGTCAAAATCACTCCTGTCCATTGCGGCCTCTCCACCGCCCCACAAATGAGCGGGACAATAAAGTTATATATATATATATATATATATATATCCCGGGAATAGGTCGATAAGACCTACGATAAACACAATGACGCGAGCCGCACCGAGCAAATATACTGCATATAGGGCGCGTGCCAGCGAATCTTTCACGGCCGATCTTGCGACACATAATAGATTTAGGAAGCGGGTAGAGGGAGGGGGATCGAGGCACTCGTCGACTAAGCACGCACCCCAGCCGCGTGCGAGCGCGGGGGGCGGGAAAAATCCGTTTCTCGCACCCCCTCGGGCGACGGTTTTTGTCGCGCGGCAAACAAGTGAAAACGAGAGCGATGAGACCCCCCGTCATTGTTTTCCGCGCGCCATCCTCCATTCTTCCCGCGTGGCTGGTGGCGCGCTTTTTTTTCCTGCCGCCTCGTGCGAAATCCCGAGTTTTCGTATGGGATTATAAGGGAGATTTCGTTTCTTTGATTTGCCGATCAGCGGCGAATCGGCTCCGGGATGATCTTTGTGCGCCGCTTAGAATGGGCTCTTAAGCGCGCACGACATTTCCATATGCGAATGTTGAAACAGGCTTTTTGTCGCGATTCCCGATGCCCGTAATAACTGTCAATTTGCCGGCGTTTATGAGCGCGAGCTGAGGCCGTATCGGAGCCGATCTAATGCCTCGAACATCTACATAAACTTTTTGTTGGCGCTACCCGCTACACCCACCTATTACAAAATCGAGGAACGTCGCCCGACGTATACCGGCCGAGACAAAACGTTCGAGGAGAGCTCGTTTAAGGGAAAAAGAAAATCCGCGCTCTCATCGTCGCAATGGAATAATGGCCACGGATAAGGGAATAAGGGGCACTTGACCGCTGCTTGGCGTACGCTCGGGCCAGCGCCGCCCACGAGGACAACGGGAGAAATGCCAAAATCCGGCGAGTGGAAAAAAGAAAGGAAAGGGTCGAGAGGACACGGAGGGGCCTCCCCCAAAAAAATGTCCACACGCGCCCAAAAAGCAAGCACGAAAGAGATTCCGAGAAAGCACACGCGGCGGAGAGCATCCAACTCCTAGCGCGTCTCGGTTGCACACACCGAAGGAGCAAAACCGCGGGATGAATCAAAAAGCATATCGAGCTCGCTCGCGGCGAGGTGCGGGCCTCTTTCTCTCTCTTCCTCTCTCTCTCTCTCTCAGACTCTCGCAGGAGCAACCGAGACGGAGCTAAAAACCCAAGCTCCAAGATAGAAAAAAAAGGGACAAGCGGCGGCGACCGCCGAGCGGCTCCATACGAAAAGCAAGCGCTCCGATCACACAACGAACACCAAAGGGGAGAGAAAGAGAGAAGTCCGAGTCGGGCCGACTCCTCTCTCTCTCTCTCTCTTGTTCTCTCTCGCTCTCGCTCCGGCTGTTACGACGGGAGCGAGCGAGACGGATGGACTTGGGGGGGTATGCGAGCGAGTAGGGGAAGGGCAGGCAGGCCAGCCGAGCCTCGGCGAGCGTCGGGCGTGGGAAGGGGACGGCGGCGGAGAACGGGCCCCCGTAGGATCGGAGAGCCGAGGGGTCTTTCTCCGTCTCTCTCGTCTGCTCTCGGCGCGGCGAGGCGCCCTCTGCGCGGCACGCGCAAAAGGTTAGGTTGGGTGCTCAGTCAGTCGCCAGCCGTCCGAGGAATAACGCACGCTCCACGACGCTCCTCGCTCCGCCAGCGCACGATACATACCGCTCTGTGGCCGCGCGCCTCTGTCTCTCTCGCGCGCGCGCCTCGGAAGAGCCGTCCGAGCTCCCGACGAACCATCCGCCGCGTCGGTCCGCGCGCGCGCATCCCGGGCCCGAATACACATAATAGGACTGTGCGCCGGATTGTGACTGTGCGTGGGCGCGAAAAATTTCGGAGCAAGTGCGACCAGCGGTGGCCGGGGGGAGAAACACCGCCGATTGAGGACTGCCGATCGGGGATCCGGGGCTGTGGAGCCGACACCGGGGTTGCAGCATGCTATCGGGCCGATGTCGAGGCTCTGCGGCTCGTGTCCTCGTCGGCAGCGGCTAGCGGCGGCCGACATGGGCAGCGCCACGGCAGCCCGCCGGAACACAGGATAGAGGCAATTGAAGCCCCCGGAGCGGAGCAATCAGACGAGTTTGCCGGGCGCGGGTGCGATCGATCGGCCGAAAAGGCGGAGGAAAAAAAACAGACGAGAGGAATAAAGGAGCCATGCGAGCCGATCTCAGCTGAACGCGCTGCGGGTTGAGCACCTTTTCTTCTGGCCGCGGACGGGAAAACGAGTTGCGTGCACGGCCGAGCGCGCCCTGCAGCATCCAGCGAGGAGAAAGGTGTGCGCAACACCTCGGCCCGACGCCATCGCGCCGTGTGCTCCAGGAGAGAAAGAGCCCGAGCGCACGGGATTAACTGTACGCGAGCTCCTCCTGGTTTTCACGACGGAGAGAGGAGTCCGAAGACTTCGATGTACATAACTAACGATCCCGAGTGAGCAAAGGGAGTTTTCCATCTCCCCGCGGGAACTGATAGCTCGCTGTCTTTTCATCGAGCCGCGCCTGCAACCGGTCGCCGAAGACTTCGGAGTACTTCTGCTGGATCTGTGGAGTTTTATTATTTTTTTTTTAAATTGTTTTTTTATGTGCAATATATTGTGAATATTCTGGAATTTGGATTCTGGAATTTGCATCGTCTTTGAGTTCTAGTGTGCAAAACAGAGGAATAATAGAAAAAAAAAGAAGTGCAATCGCGGTGATATGTAAAGTGAATCGAAAGAGCGTAGAAAGTATCCGTGGATAAGATTTGGAAGTAAAATTAATAAAAGTGTGTGATAATTGAGTGCGCGACGCAGGATAAGTGGCGGGCCCCGTGACAGTATATATCTCCTCCCCGGGAAATGGCGTGAAAGCGATCACCGGCTCAGGGGAATGCTCGACGAAATATGAGGAATACCTTCTCGCTAAGCGTCAGCCGGGCACGACTTACCAGCGAACATGATGATTCTCGCGCGCGTGATTCTGCTTCTACTACTCGCTGCTGGCACGAGGTGCGTTTTCGCTTATTCTAGCGGAAAATTTAGCTATTAGACGCCGAGCCGCTATGCCGATTACCGCGTGCCTTTATTCTAATCAGAAAGGCTGACTCGACCCTCGCTATAAATCTACCTCTTTTTTTTTAACTTGCATATTTTAAAGCCAAGATTTTTTACTTTAAAATAAAACGAAGTAAGGCAAATATTAATTATGGCAATGTTTTAATGTGAACAGTAAATTCTTATCTGAAAAATAATAACTGTTTTACTAGACTCTTTGATGATAGACAAAATTGTTAAGTCTTAGAGGAAAATCGAGTTATCGAGAAAGAAACTTTTACTTATGTTAACGTGGGAAATGTTTATCATTAGATAAATCAGACTGTAAACAAATGTGAAACTTGTGAGAAAATCTTGGCTCGGTTATTTGACATTTCCTTACTTTTTAACAACAGTCTCGAATTATCTCTGCGTTAACCCGATGCTCGATGTTGATTTCTTGCTTTTACTCCAAGAGAATCGTTTGGAAAGTCGATACCCTAGTTGATTCAAATTGCACGCGATAGTGGCGTGACGCAAATTGTGTAAAATCGTATCCAGTCGCATTGTGGTTTGCTTTTTACGAGTATACGTGTGATATTGATTGACTAGTTTTTGTTCATATTCATTACAATACAACGATCTATAAATAAAACTTTCTTATGAGTATCAAAATTCAGCTCAAGCATAAACGTTCACAATGCTTATCACTCTCATAATGTTAAATATGAGAAATAATTCAATTTGAGTGAGTCAATCGAGCTTAGAGTGGTTCTCACTCGAATACTCTCGTAATTTCGAATAGCGAAAAATCTAAAAAAAAATCACTTAAGCCGTTCTAAGCTTGATTGGCTTACTTGTCACTCAAATCAACTCGCTCTTCACTTTTTCAAATTATAAAAAAGGTGTAATCGGTTTCGGTATTTTTCACTTTTCAATATTTCAGTTTAATAATCAACTAGAGGAATTCGACCTTCGTTGAAATAAATGCCTTGAAAATCAAGTTCGATTTCAATAAAACGATGCATTTCGATAAGGTGGCACGTTAAAGTAACAAATACTAGTATCCGCGATAAAAGCCAGGCTTGCAAGAATTTATCGCGACAAAGTTTCGCCGCGAGTGCAAAGATCGGCAAAATCTGGAAAGGCCTGGATACTTCCAGGGCGTCGCGTGTATCTTGACCTTGACCGACGCGATAAGCCATTAAATCGGCGAAAAAAAAGTTGATAAAAGCCGCGGCGCAGGCCTCGCGGGCAGTCGCACCAGAGCGATTCTCTCCGCGCCGCGTAATCCAACGCCGCGCGTAACGCGAGACACTGGGGGACGAGTCCGCGCGAGCCGATAATGGCCGGCTCTTTATCCGCGGGCATCGTTAAACCGGCCGCCCCTCCGCACCCCTTATCGACTTCTAATTTCCCCGACGTTGTATCTCTTGCATCCCGACAAATTTTACGAGTCGCCGCGAGCGGCTTTTACGCGCCAGTGGCTTTTAATGACTTCGCTGCCCGCGGACTCGTTCTGTCTGCTTTTTTGTTTTGCGCTCTTTTAAAAAATAAAAAAGCGGAGTGTCCGCGGGGTTTTATCCGTTTTAGTTTTATCGAGCAAAAATCGCCGCTGCCTATGATTAAGTGAGTGCGCTCGTTAAGCCACGCTTTTAGAACATCGATTAGGCCCGATACTTTTTCTGCTCGCTGCAAGTAGCAGCGTGTGTTCAACGGAAAGCGCAGTAGCTGCGCGCGGGCCGATATGTAGGAAAGATTTTTCCAGACCTTGGGGTACTAATTTCAGGCTTTTTGTTTCGTTACAGATGTATGTGCAACAGCGGATACACCGGCCAGAATTGCGAGAGCGAGTACATTCCCTGCGATCCGTCGCCGTGTCTCAACGGCGGCGTCTGCCAACAAATCGACAATCTCAGCTACAAGTGTGTTTGTCAAGACGGTAAGCCTTTTTCTTTTATTAATCCCCCCTATCGAATGGATTATGCTGATCAGTTTCTTATTTTTACAACGCATCCGCAAAACGAATGCGGAAAGTAAAACTGGTCAACGCAATCTTAACGGGAAACCTCACAGTAAATTAGATTAAAGCGAGGAGGCGTTAGCGGTTCGAGTTATGTAGCGGCAGGGCGCGTGAAATCCTTGACCGATAAGCGCGGGCAAACGGGATTAGTCCCCGAGATTTTCACGAGGTCCTCCCCTCGGAAGGGAAAACACGCGTAAACTGACGCGAGGCCCGCAGCTGCGGAATCTCGGGGCCCGATCTCCACGTGACGAACGTCGAGGGTATCGCGCGGTACATCCGCCCCCGAAGATTTTAGCGTTTACCGCGCGACCCCGACCGCATCGGGCCCCGTGCATGCTCGAACGGGTTTTCGGATCTCGCAGAAAAAGCGGAGATGGATATCTCGCTCGGGGAGGGCCCATTGTGCGGCACCGAGCCTCGGGATCGGCGGAAAACGGGACGTGCGCCGAAATCGATAGCGATTTTTGGGTTTCCCCCATTAGGGTCATGATTAATTAACGATTTCCGGGCGTTTTTATAAATTTTCGGTCGTTTCTAATATAATAATAAGTCAAAAAGCAGTGAAATGTACTGATTATTAGAGTTCAGTTTTAACCTTGTAAAAAACAATAAAAAATTTTAAATGTAGAGTCGTAACGTAATTTAAGTGTAATATATTTAAGTGTACTTTTCGTAACGCTAAAGAAACAAAAGCAAGATTCTCGAGTCAACAAACAAAAAATTGTAATTTCGATTGTTCCGCCTCACCTTGAACTTATTCGCGGTTCTCATGTGCGCCGGCGCGTACATAATGTCCTGCACGAAATCGTCGTCACTCCTCGCTCGCGTTAAAGGGAGCCATCTCCCGAACAAAAGTCAAGAGGTCGCGCTCTTTTGGCTCGTCGCATATTAAACGGCTTTGTACTGCGAGTGTGGGGGGCGGCGCGGCGACGATGAAAAGACTCAAAAGGGACACGCAGGAAAAACACCAACGTTTAACCGGGTCAGTCGCTCTATCCTTCTCGCATTCATTTACATTGAATTGTTCTCTCTTTGATATGAAAATTTACGAGCTTTCCTGATTATTTTACAAGCTGTTCGTATCACTTGTTTCTGTATTCGATTACACATGTAATGAAGCAAAAGAAAGTTGATAATTTGTTTTTAAATGCAAGTACTTGAGTCTTTCTTCCATTAAGGTGGTAAATAATTAATTTGAACTTGAACTATTTGATAACAAAATTTACCAGATTTCGTTTTTATTTTATAATTTTATTGTATCACTTGATTATACCTATGATGAAACTGAAGAAAATAGCTTATTACTTTGTAAACTCAAATTTGTACTTCAAAGGAAGAACGTAATTCGTTTTCAATTATACTCGATATCAAAACTTACCAGCCTTTCTTCTTCATTTACTATATGTACCATCTTATGTTTTTTCTTTAATTACACGTACAACAAAGAAACCTACCGTAAGACACAAAGAAAATAGATAATTCGTTTTTAACCGCAAGCGACTACTCAGAAATAATCTCGAAGCAGAAAAGAAGACACGCTAAATTCGAGGCATTAAATCGGTAAATTAGGCAAATCCAAAATGTTAATGGCACCTTGGGAACGCGGTTAGAATCGTCGAACCCCTAGAATTCGTCGGTCCGAGGCGCAAGGGGCGGCTCGCTCGGACGTCGCTCGACGCGGCCCAATTAAATCCGAGGCCCCAGAACGCGGAAGCCGTGCGCGCGTGGTTAAGCAGCGCGGGAAAGTCCGAAAATCACGGCGTACCCTCGGTTCTGGTCTGCTTAGCCCTCCTTGTGAGACGCCGCGCGCCGCTGCTTGCGCAACGACTCGCCACACGCGGGGCGCGCGCGTATATATATATACATATATATATATACCTTGGGAAACTCACCCGCGCCGTCTCTCTCAATTACACAAGCGCCGCGGTCCCTCCCTTCCTCGCCAGCCCCGCTTACCTCCAGCTTACGAATTGAATCTGATTAGAATGGCGAACGGTACTGATTCGTTCTTTATCTTCCCTCGCTTCTTTTTTTCTCTCTTGGTGCTGCTTTCGACGGAGACGTGTGTATTTGGGTCCTCATTTTTTTTCGTCGGAGTCATTAAAAATTTGCAACGGAGAAACTTCGAGAGGCTGTAATCGTAGGTAACGCACTCTGCGAATTTTTCGATGCGCGTGTATTGTAGTGACTCACGACGTCATTAAAAATTTCACGGCAAATCGCAAAAACACTCGGCCGGCAATGGCGAATTCGCCGTGAATTCTCTCCTTAAAGAGGAGCAGAGTGAAAATAAAAGGAGCGAAGGAGAAACCCGGCTTGGGGGAATATAAAAAAGTCGAAGAAAGCAAGCGAGGCACGGCAAATAATAAGCCAACAAATGAGCATAAGATCATTAACTCATTCTCTCACACTCCCCTCCTATCCGACTTGGCTCATTAAAAAAAACGAAATATCGCGTCTCGGTTTCTCGGGGCGATATTCCTCCACAATACGAGCGCGCGGAGGTCCGCGCCCCGTCGGTGTGTAGGAGTATGCGCGTGCGTGCAGGCGAGTATGAGCGAGCGCCACGGCCGGGTGGCTAATGTAAAGTCCC
This sequence comes from Eurytoma californica, assembly GCA_035586675.1. NCBI lineage: Eukaryota > Metazoa > Arthropoda > Insecta > Hymenoptera > Eurytomidae > Eurytoma > Eurytoma californica. The sequence goes on along the minus strand of JAXIUT010000009.1, from coordinate 24,508,295 downwards.
CCGGGGTCAGCCTAGCGTGGCCTCCTTGGAATCACAATGCGTGGTCCGCGGAGAGCGCACTTTCCCAGGCGGACCACGGCACCGTAGCGACCCCACCTACGCCGCCGCCGCCTCCTCCTCCTTCGCGGCCACCTCCTCCTTCGGCGCGCGGCTCTTCCCTGCTTCTTCCTGCCCGTCTTCGGGGCTCCGATTCGCGGACGCACCATTTTTCGCTCGCCTTCCTTTTTTTGCGCTCGCTTCTCCTTTTTTTTCACCCTTCGCTTTCGATCATTTGTTTTATGCTTTATTGTGCTCGTGCTTTAATTGTCTTTTATTGTTTCTGCTATATTATTTTAATGAGGCTGTTTTTGATGGATCTTGAAGGAGTGATGCTCGGGTGAATTGATGTAATGGTATAATCGCTGATTACCACGAAGAATTTAATTTATGTTATTTGAAAAAAAAAGTAGATTGCGTTTATTCATTTCTTGATTTTCTCTAGTTTTACGATAAAAGAGATAAGTTACGTGGGAAAAAAACCCAAGAGAAAATAATATCAATGTGAGTAATAAAACTAACGAAGCGAGTATTTGTAACTTTTTTTAACTTTATCATAATTCTTTCTGATTCAACAAAGAACATTTATCAATCTCATTAATAAGCTCATCACTTCTGATTTCAAGTTTTAAATTTGAATTTTTTAAATTCTTTTCCTAATGAAGTAGATTTTTGATTTCCATTAACTGTACACGACAAACGGAAAATAATGAAAGGCGCCGCAAAAAGTATATTGAAATCGATATTCAGTCTATCGAATGCGCTGAGCTATTAACAGCTGAATGGCTCCTGGCAGCGACGTACTTGCGCGGGCATCATGCTTTCCTGTGTTCTAACGTATAGTCTGACGTTTTCTTATGCATAGAGTGACACGTATACTCTGAAGACGTGCATCCTACAGGAGATATAATATTATACGACAGTCCATAATACATGCCAATTGTTTAACTATTTAATTTTCGTACTATTCCTACCCTCGTAACCTAGCGATCGCCGCTGGATCGTCCGACTACCCTGATATCGGCCGAACGCATTTCAGTGCATAGTATGAGATATGATATCGGGAACAGCTGATTCACTAACAGTACGAATCATATTTAAAAAAAAATCTATATATAAATAAGAAAGCAAGAAAATTACATTTTATTCTTGAATTGACAATTTCAAATATATGCAAATATGATCATAAAAATAAGAAGAGACCATGTTGCGTAGCAATAATAATACTTCAAATATTATATTATGTCACATTTATTCACTTAAACATTTTGTATCATTATTATGACTAATTCTATTATATATATTATCCTTGTGCGCTTCTAATCTAATGGTTTGGTTGCTTTTAAAAAATTCGACTAATAACGTAACAACCGACGTAAGGACGAAGCTACACGCTCGGTACGTGCGAGCAACGTTTTATTTTTTCACGGCCACTATCTCGCGGGTAGTTTGTCCGCGAGTAAAGGCTATCGTTCGCCATAAATTCTTCGGCGCTGCGCGGCGAATTAATTGGTCCAGACGCGACGCAGATAACGCACCTTGCTCCACGGTGCAGGTCCTCCCGCGCCTTATCTCCCTCCTCTCCTCTCACAGTCAGATAAAAGATACGACGCCGAGGCCCCTCGCGCATGCAGGACTTTATTTCCCCGGCAAATTTTTCCTTCGATTAAGCAGGAAGCATAAAAGCCGCACTAATTAGATCCGCGACTTTTCTCCTCTCACGTACTCCGATATCCATTGATTTTTCTCGAAAGCAAACACGTACAGCAGACAACGGGCGAAGCATCGTCTCGGGAGAAGAAAGGAGCTGGTTTATCGGCGGCGTCGCGCGCGTAAAATGCGGGTCGATGAAAATAAAGCACGTAAACGAGCGCGCGCGCCCGATCGAACTTAATAGATTCCATTGTCGGGGCATAAAGGGCGCTCTCCTGATGTGTTCATTGGCCTGCTCTCTGCAAATCGAATGCCCCGGGCTCGCTCGCTCGGGCCCCATTAGCATAGCGGCGCGCAGCGCCCGGAGAAATTGAAATTCTCCCCGAGGCGCGGGATGTATATACAAGCGGGAAAATTGCGCGAAACACGAGAGGAGGGGAAGCATTACACTGGCATTTTCTTTGATACAATGCACTCGAGATAAAAAAGAAATGGATTAAAGCCACTCGCGCCGCCTCTTTTTTCTACGGCGCTCGATTGCGCTCTACATCTCCTCGAGGCGCGCGCAAAAATAGGCCGGTCGCCACCGCGCGGCGAGGATAAATTGAGGAAGTTCGCGGCGGCGAGGGCGTTAATGCATTATCGAGTGCCTCTTGAACTTGGCAATCGGATTCTCTTCGGCTCGGAACAATCGACTATTCTTTTCCGATAAATTGAATATAAATCTTGCGTTTTGCGTGAAACAAAAGGGGCGTCGTTATATAATGGTGCGATAATTTTCAATATTTTGCAACGCCATAGGTAATTGAGACTTATCAATCGTTGTCCAATTATCCGCAAAAACTAGGCTTGCGTGCTCAATTTTCGCTTGCTTCATTTTTGCCAGTTTTGAAAGTGACGGTTTCCTTGAACAAAGAAAGGCGCGGCGAAAGGCTCTACGTATAGTTGAACTTCTAGTGCCCTGCGAGTTCGTGTCTAGAGAAGTGTACCCCGATGTAAAAAAAGTTTACGGCACTGTACGTTGCCTCACATACCACACTTTTTTTTCTGACCTCAGGTGTAAATTCCTTTATCTAGTAAACCAATGACTACTTTTATCTTTAAATACAACAAAAAAACATGCCTCTCTTTCTTTTTGTCATCTGAAAACAAAACAAGTTGCACAAAATTTACACCAAAGTAGAAACAGTGCAACAACTTGGAACTCTTCCTCGAAACCGGACAGGCCGGTGAAAGGTCGTGCCCCCGCCGAAGGGCCCATTGTCTCGCGGTGCTCAAAGCAAAGGTCGCCGGTAGCGCTTGCGCGAGCGGGCAACGAGCGATTATGCGCCTGCGCTGATTTACAGCCCGGAGAGGAGAGAGAGAAAGAGAGGGAGACGAGCGCGTGCTGCGCGAGCATAAAGTGCGTAGCGCGGGGAGCAGGGGAGCATGCTCGTCTAGTCGCCTCGCCGACCTCTCGCCTCCTGCGCCTCTGCTGCTCGCGTTTTTGCTTTCTAAGGGTGATTTTGCAAAATTTCCGTAAATACGATTAACTCGCGCAGGAGAATTTTCGAGGCGAACCGTATACCCTCGCGGAGAAACGAGAACGATTTTTCGTCTTCTACTTTCAATTCATGAGTTTGAAGTTTGCATCGTTGCTAGTTTTCAAAATTGAGTATTAAATCGATTAATAAAATAATAAAAACATATTCTATGCATAAATAAATTCATTTGGATCCCGCAGATCACGTTTGAGAAATAGATCAATGTTTTGAATGAATGAATCAATGTTGACGAAGCACCGATGCAAACTTCAAACTCATTTCAATTCCGACTATGAGAATGTAGAACATGTTGAATGTGTGGGTATACTATAAAAAACGGATTTTGAAGAATGTTGGAAAAAATGAGAAATGAGGTATTGAAATCGAACATCGGCCAAGCTGCGCTTCCCTAATAAGATTTGCGTAAACATCAGCTAGGTGAATATACCTACCATCTATGTAAATCGCCGAGGTGAATTTATATTCAGGAAACTCGAGGACCGAGGCATGAGAATGATCCCAGCTCTCGACTACCGGCGTTTTTCAATCGGAAACTCGCGCCATATGCCGCCCGGCCGCAGAGCCAAACGAATCGGGGAATCTCGCCTGCCCTTCCTTTTTTTCCGCTGCCTTGGTGAGCAAGTTTTCGGCTCCCCCCGTCGGGTGTGCGCGCATACGCTAACCTTCCTTCTGTGCGCCTCCTTTTGCTCTTGCCCCCCTCCCCGAGGCACCTCTGTGGGTTCCTCTACCTTCTGTCCATCGCGCGATTCAAAGCTCGGGGGTTACGTGTCGAGGAGGCCATACGTGCCCGCAAGATCCCCCCCTCCCTCTTTGATAAATTTTAAACCCCGCTTCGGCTTTAAATGCTACTTTACCCCCGTCGGATTTTTCGCGTCGGCGAAGACACGATGGGAACGCTGCCTGCCAGGGTCGAATTCGAGTTTTCGTTTTGTGCTCGTCGTCGATAAAAAAAACGGGGGATAAGATGAACGATACGAAACGTTTTGTTTATTTTGACTTATTTGCCTTTCCCCCCGCGCTGCAGCGGCGAAAGTCGATTTGTTAAAGATGGAATCGGGAGTGCGCGCGAGCCTCGAATGGTCAATGCGCTCGTTGAATAACCGACAAGACGTATTAATTATTTCGAACAGTTCATGAATAAGCTACAACTTGTAAATTTCGTTTGTTCGCGAGCACAGAAAAGGAAGCTCCTTTTCTCTCCCGTCGAAACAACCGGGAGAAAAAAAGGAGACTCAACAATCATACATCACCGGCCGGCGGAGAAAAATAAGCCGCTTTAAATCTCACTTAAAATTTTCTTTCAATCCGTTCGGAGCGAGCCCCGCGCATAAAGACGAAGAAAAATGGAGAAAGTCACGGGTGTACGGTGTGAGAATAGAGCATCCACTTGTGCGCTCGCGCCCACGCCGCCCATTAATATTAATCCCCACTCGCTCTTTCACCCGGGCGATTGTGCAATCGACAAATTGTCCGGCCGCTCTCGAGGAGGCTTCCGCGCGCCGCCTGGGAAAGAGTGAAAAAACCGAGCGGAAAAAATTAATGACCACCAGTTCGCCGCGGCGGTCGTTAGATTATCGCCGTACGGTTTATCTATCGTATTAGACGGTTTATTTCGTTGCACCGTCGAGAAGGTTAGGAAGGCTTCTTACGTGCCTGATTATATTTAATTAGACGCGTTTTTACTACTTTTTTAGAGAAAAAAAATATTAGAATGGTATGAGGCGCAGAGCGGACGGTAATCCCGTAATATTTAGCTATCGGGACAGTATGTAATCGTAACGCGATTTTCCCCGGTACCCCGCGAAATTTCTGCTACCCTCGTACATTTTGTTGGCTTCGTAAACAAAGCATTTTGTAATTCAATAACGAAACGGACGAGCGACGGGCGGAATAAACAGCGCTCGGTAATTAAAAAAGCGCGTCCATTCAATTCGGTTGAAATAATAAAAGAGAGAAAACATCCTCGCGTGTACGTCGCTGCGATGGGGGAAGGGGGGAGGACGCGTCGCCGGTGTACAGAGAGAGTGCGTCGGCTCGCGGTTTCGTGGGCGGACAGGATAATGCGGCCGTGCGTCGCGTAAATTGGAATTCCGCCGCCGCGAGGCCAAGGGTATTATGCGAATATCAGATGCTCATCGGATAAAAGTGAATTAAAGAGCGTTTTGCGGAGAGATTCGCCGAGTCCTCGGACGTCCCCTTCCTTTTTTTCTTCTCTCCGAGCAGCCGTCCTCTCTTGCTTCCTCTTCGGGGCTTTGGTCGAAGTAAATCTTGATCATCTGATAAAAGTCTACATCAGAATTAATTAGCCAGCGGCTATTATAACTTCATACGCGGTTCCTCGAATTTTGCAGCTACGCGCTGAATGAGTGTAAACTCCGTAACAATTTGCACGTTTGAATAAGATTAATGGTTGGTCTGGAAATGTTTTAATTTTCATATTTTAATTCACTAAAGTGTTATAATGGTAACTTGTGTCATCGATGAGTCATTCGATCCACAGTTCCTATTTTGAAGATTAAAGATCCTTTTAAAAATTCATCAAACATCTATTTACAAGTTGTAGGATAAATCCTCGGAGTATCGAATAACGTACGATTGCTATTAATTTAAATATCCTTATTAAAACACTATTGGGAGTCAAAAATCACAGATTTTAGTGAAATGTTTATGATTATGATATGAAATGAACGTTACTTAAAAGTTCATTAAACATTTGACTGCAAATAGTACAATAAATAAATTCTCAAAGTATCGAATAACAACTAGCGGGTCATAATTATACAGAAGTTAAGAAAAATTACTGATTATCATATAAAATGAACATGAAGTAAAAATTCATTAAACATTTACTTACAAATCCAGTCTGTTAAAGAGATCTTGAAAGTATCAAATATCGCACAATTTCAATTAATTATTTTAATATCGCTATTAAAACCCCATTAGAAGTCCTAAAATCACACTAAACCCATCCTCATCCATCACTGGCCGCAAGCACTAGAAATTCGCCGGCGCATCTCGGCGTCGACCCTCGCCGCGCTGATGTTTCCCCGGTAAGTTCTCGCCTTCTCCTATTTCGCGATCCCCGCCGCGTTATCTCGCCGCGCGGCGACCTCCCGGCCGAGAGAGGGAAAGGGACGAGCCCGAGCCGCGCGACAGTGACGAATGCCGGGCCGGCGTTCGCGGCGCGCGGGTGGCATTTTCCAGCGCGGGGACGATTGCGTGGGCTCGCGCGCCCGAGCTTAATGATCCGGAGCGCAGCGCCGCGCGGGAAGTTCGTCGCCGGTGCTTTATCGAGGCACCGAGTGCTTTTTTCGGCTCCCCTCTCTTTCTCGACACCCGCTTTGGCGCTGGTTCGTGTTTAGTACGCGGCGCTTCGAATAGCGTAGCGAGGAGTTGACCAAACGCTGCATAGGTGTATTTTGCATAAACAATAATTCGTAACGTATTATGAAGCTGAAGAGGTGTGTGCTCGCATTGTGAATTGTTTATTTAAGTAGCAAAACGATGAGATATTTGGTAGGGGAGAATCTGAACTCCGGATCGTGGATTTTATTAAAACTACGTTTCCTTAATTAAAAAAATGAAAGAAGCCTAAACTTTTAGAGTCAATTGCTGATTAGTTTTTGATTTAGCAGGGATAATAGTATTTAAAATTTAAAATTTTCATCCTTAACGCATACTTGCTTCTTCAATTGTAATCTTCATTTTGCTTCATCTTTAATTGTACCTTTGAGGACAAAAACTGTTGATAAATGGATACTAAAAGTCTGACATCCTTTATTTTTATGCTTAAGAAAAGATACCGTACAGTTTCATCAAAGACAGTACTTACTCTCTTAGTTAGTTTATAAAGTTTCCTTTAAATATGAGCATAAATGTCAAGCAAACTATTGCGCAATTACAAGTGAAACCGCGTGCGACCGATTGATGAAAATAAAAAGCGCGTTAATCGCGCAGTGATAAATAGCAAAGAAACGTCTGGATCCTTGAGATTAAAAGCGGAACAATCGCGGCCGCAGAAAAGGCAGGACCGAATGGAGAAAGTATAAAGCGGAGCTCCTTGCGTACCTGGGTCTCGAGTCCGCGCGGACCGCGGCACAATCGAACAGCTCGGGGCGCGTATTATATACAAAGGCTTTCCCGCCGGCGCCGCCCACGCGTTCGATTCGAACTAACGCGCGCCAAATCCTCCCTGACTACCGTGTGCGCTGCCTGCGACCTAAGCACGTGTACATAGGTATACCGATAGGCAGGTATTTTTTCTTCACCGGTGAATTGTGCGTCAGGTGTCTCCGGCGCTGATTCCGTTAAATATCGCGCATTGTCGGGCGGGTGGCGTTTTCTAAGGCCAATTTACGGATATAACCAGGAGTGGGATTTTCACTTTGAGAAAACGCCGGAGGCTTGAATTCCCCGCTCGGCCGTTAACCGGCGGAAATATGGTCAATACGTTGAGG
>JAXIUT010000009.1:24485142-24500505 GCA_035586675.1 Eurytoma californica | reverse complement strand
CTTTTCTCGCGGCTCGGCCGGGAATAAAAGGAGAACGGCGCGAGAGTCGAAAGTATTCTCCCGCGCTCGGAGCGCCTCTCGGGTGTGCGCGCAGCCACTTCCGAGGCTAAGGTCACGTTCTCCCGGCGCTGCGCCGCTCGGCCGAAGGCGCATTCTGCTCTCCCGTGAAAATGTACTCTCGATGCCCGAGACGACCTACCTCGACTACCAGACCTACGGTCATGCAGTTTTGGCTTGTTTTTTAAGACACTGTTAAAATCTTTGTAATGTATCAAGTATGAAATCTAAACGGGTTCCACCTTTAATCATTTTTATACAGCAAAAAATGAAATAATAATGTGTAAAAAAGAAACCATATTTTTCATCATTTTTGTTCCGGAAATGTGTCAGAACTGAGCCGTTAATCTCGAGTGTACATGTATATATTGAATTTCTCTTCAGCATTTTCCATTAAACCAAAAAATTTGCAGTACAAATTGAATTTCTAAACCTGTAGCTCGAGCTCTACTGCCATTTCGAATGAGTGCAAAAAAAGGAGGACGTAGTTCTGCATTAATTCGCCTACCTACGCCCATTGTTTACTTCCGATAGATTAATGTTGCCTACCGAGCTAACTGTTGTGCTGATCTCTCCGCGCGTCAGCTCTCGTTCCGTACCGTCGAAAAAAAAATCACTCGACAACAATGGCGGTTTAGGAGCTTTGTACGCCGGGCATTAGGCATCGATACAGGCGACGCAGCACGCGGCCGCTGCCGGGCAGAACAATGCCGCTTCATCTCCATAGAAAAGAGAAGAGCCCAGAGACCACACCCCTGGCTAGTGAAACCGCACGCTTTAAACTTCTCTTTATTCGTCTATCTGTCTCTCTCTCTCTCTTTTTTCGCGTCTTATTCATCGTAGGATGCATCGATTGCAGCTCGTGAGAAAAATGAATTTGACCTGCCGCGGCTGCTTTCCTCCATGCAGATTTCCCCTCCCCCACCCCGCCCGCAGATGCTATCAGCGCGCGGGGCTCGATATCGAATGTTTCGCGGATTATTTCGCGAGAGCGCGAACCGTTAGCTTCATTCGAGGTGCCGACTCTGCGGTATTGGAGACGGGGTTGGACGGTACATAAAGCGCACAGACCCGAGATTCATCCTTCGCAGAAGGCGGACTGCTCCCTCCTCCGACGTCCGCGCCACCTTTGCGTTGTAAAAGGGAAGGACTTCGATTTTCCTCGGCCGGCCCATCCCCGAGACAAAGACGATCGGGGAAAAATGCGAAGGAACAACTGAGATTTCGCAATCTTTCTTTTTCGGGATTCTTATTTTCCGCGCGTGGCGTACTTTCCGTCTGCATCCTCCTCTTGTTCTTCGTTGCGCACACAGTTAGACGCGGCTCGATATCATCTGCGGACTGAGCAACACGTATACACGCCTCGTGCTCCTCATATTTTTACTATTACCATATCAGGTTCTCTCGTCTCTTTTTCTTTCTTTCGACGGTGGTACCAGACTGTCTCTACCCATGCACGGCTCGAATCGAGCGCTTATTAAACACACATTATGTGAACGCCTGTATGATGAGTGCAACTCGGCTCAGTCGTGTACCGAGTCGTTTTGTTCTTAGCGAGGCACAAGATCGGTCGAGCGCCTTAATATCTGTACAGTAAGTCTTACGGAGAACGACAGTTTCTCCGCAGCTGTGAATGATGTAATTCCAGTATATTGCATTAAGTAATAACATACCACGTGTACAATCCGAACTTAATTTATACTTTTAAAGAGTAGTTTATTTGACGCTAAAAAAGGGCATAAAACTTCATTTTAAAATTATAAAAGTTGATTAGATTAGGCAAGTTTATACTCGCTTTGTAATTTAAATGAGCTTTATATTTTTACGTCTTCGTCAATTGTATAATAGATAGGCATCTAAACAAGAGTCACACAGTTTCATTAAACCCAGCCGAAGCAATTAAAAATTCGTCGGCACCGCGGGCACAGGCGCACCGCATGAATAGGGTGATTCATACGAATATACTCGGTATACAGCCACGAACAAGATCACGATTAAGATAAAAGCAGGTCAGACTTGAACTTTTCTCTCTCTTACTCTCTCGCACCGCCGGCACGGCAAACAATCATGACTCGTCGAATTCCTCCTCCTTGGGCTTGCGTCTCTCTTCTCACACTCCCGCGTTAGAAAACTCGCGGGCACAATGCGCCCGCTGTGTACACGGAACGAGTCCACCTGAAATTAAAACGAAACTTGAAGAAAAAAAAAATTTCATGTGTATATCCCTCTTATAAGTCGAATGCGCCCTGAGCGCGAACCAGTTCCGCGATTCTAATTGCCGCGAGCTTGTGGGTCAGGGTCGCATGGTGAACCTCGCGAAAGTTGGGCCTTACACCCGTGGAACAGGTACTCCCTCGGGGCAGCTCTTCCCTCCGAGTTTTACAGACCGGTGGCACTTCTCCTTCGCATAAGCCTTTGGTTAAATAATTTTTTGACCTCTGCTCTCTCTTCCGGTATGCGACGAGCAAACTTGTTTAGCGTTTCTTGTTGTTCTTTCCAACCTTCTTCTTTCCTCGTATTCTTTTACTTGCACCCGAACCTCGTCCACGTTTTATTTGTACACAGTTTTTTTTTTCTTTCCTTCGCTTTGTCCGTGGAAAAGGGGAGCGCGTGCTCGACGTGGAAACGAAATTGCGGAGGAGCGCGCGCCGGTGTAAATCACATTATCCGCAACAAATTTGCAATAGGTACGGAGCTTGACACGGCGAGCGAACGCTTGATTTATTTGCACCTCGCGAAATGTTCTCATCGCTGCTCTTGAATTTCTCACAGCGGCGGAGATCCGCCGTGTTTTTCGCCGGCCGCTCCACACTTTGCGAGAGGTGCGCGCGATCTCGAACATCTCGAACGTGCCTGGATTATGCCGCTCGTGCTACGTGCGTCTATCAAGTTTCTTCGGCAATATCCGTGCGAGCGATTCTCCTCCTCCCCCCTCCGCCTACGTCACTTCTTTTGTGCTTTACGGGGCGCAGATGCAACCTATGCAAAATAGCGCGTGTTTATCGTAATTTTTGCATAAGGCGCTTAATGCTCGCGCCCTCGAAACTCCAAGTGAATAACGATTGCGAACTTGGAGGTGGGCATTTGGAAATTGTGTTCTGAAGAAAAGTACTAATTCGTGAGATTTTCTCTTTAATGTGTCGTTTCTATTTTATTTATTCATTTAGACGGCCACAGTAAAATATATTACATTAACTAATACTATAATGTGAACAGGTCTAACAGATTTGATAATGAATAAGATTAGATGATTTTAGTTTTTTATGATAGATTATGTTTAAATCGTTATCAAAATTATAAAAAAAGGTTTATATTTATATATAATATTCTTAATGTATGCATTACTTCATTCAGTTCCGTGAAAATAAATTATCGTCGTAATAGCTGAAAACCACCGAGAAACGTGATTTCCTTGAAGACATTAATCCTATTGCATCCATTTACCTATCCATAATAAACATAATAAAATAAAATTTCATAAATAATACATTTCCTCTCAAATTAGAATAAAACAACATAAAATCAACCGAAAACTGCTCACGCAGCAATCGAATAGGCTTTTTATTCTATTTGCATGAAATGTAAAAGTACACGTAGAAACCCACTCAGCGCTCACACAAAGGGAGAGCCTGAAAATTGTACTAAAAGAAAATAAGAGGCTGACAATCGGAAGATTATCGACGATTCTCGAGCGCCTCATTATCGTCGGCTCCGGCCGCAATACGCGTCCCGCGCGGACACGGAAAAGAATAACGAGGCGGAATCGCAGCCTAATGACGCGGCGCATAAAATTGCGGCTCGCGCGAGTGCGTGCGCGCACCTGCAATCGCAAAATCATCGGCGTGCGGCCTTTGCCGATGGCATAATAAACTGGGGGGGGGACCGATGATCGCGCGTCACTTTTACCCTCGCGCACAATCGACCCGAGCCCACGTACGCAAATAATCCGAGCGCTGCGCTCGCACTACCGGCCTTTCGGAATACAAATGTCCCTCTATTTATTTATTTTTTTTTTTTAAGCGCGTCTTTTATATACGACTTATGCCTGCGCATCGCTCGTGCGGTTATGCGACTGCGATTTTCAATTAAGTGCGGTGATTTCAAGCCGATCGGTCGGGATGCGCGCGGTTAATAACACACATCGGTCAAAGCGAGTGTGTTCGCCCCTGCGCGCTCCGCCCGGTGCATCCTACGCATTTTACGCGTCGAGAGCCCGGCGCCGTCATGCGTGAAAACGCCGAGCGACTATCGCGACACGGTCGAGCGAGCGGGAGGTCCTCACCCGCGACGACGACGCGCCCGCTTTTACCACTTGTGGAAACGCCTGCATGCGCGGTGAGATTTTAATTGATCGCCGATCGCGATGGCTGCGTTGTAGCTGCAACGCGCGTGGGATAAGCTTTATTTATTGCTGAGCAGGTTGTGACTTCAAACGATGCTAATTTTTCTTTTTTCTTTGTTTGTTTCAGGTATGTATCACTGGTCATTCTTCTGTTTGTATTGTGTTGATGCCGATGAGGTCTGGTTTTTCTGATTCTAATTTATTTTTGGTTGTACGATTCAACGTAATAATTCTGCTCTTCAATCTGCATATATCAGTAATTTTTAAAATACATTTTCATTACGAGTTCCTTTCTGAAGTAATTAGGAAAATTTACTAGCGGTTTTTAAAATTTTTTTTCCATAATGGTTCAGGTGAACATATATATGGAATAGAAAGGGCAAACAAAATAACTGCTCTAAGCTATGCTGACCAAAAACGCATAGTGCACCAAAAACGTACACAAGACTGTCGCATAAAAATAAATTCGTTTTTCACTAACAAAAAGGAATGTAGGAACCTAATGACAGGACTCCGAAGGTAGAATTACATAAAGCGCAGGAGAAAAGTTGCGCGGCAGTAAAACTGGTCAGCGCAAGGAAATAAACAATGAGGCGCGCGCGCGCGTGCATTGTTGAAACCGGCCGGGCGACGGCGGCGCTCTCGACGATCTTTACCGGTGCAAAAAGGCCCGCAATAAAGCGCATCGCCACGGCGGCGGCGGTAAAACGGCTCGCGTTCGCGACTTATTTAGAAGAGAGGCTTTCCCCGCGCATGAGGAGGGGAAAAGCGTCGACCGGAAGCACCGGCCCGCGGCTTGTAATTATCAGCGCCTTATTATCATCATCGACGCGTCGCGGTGAAAAGGAGGCGCGCCGAAAGAGGCGTGAGATTTTCCGAACCCCGCCATCAGCTTAAAAATTTTTATCCTTACTGCCTTTCCTCGCTATAAATCTTTGCATACCGATCGGACTTGTACGGTGCATAAAATTATACACGAGAAAGTAAAAAAAAAGAAAACAATAAACGCACTTCCATATTCGTCCCAAAATGCCGGCTTTCGCCGGTGCTCCCGGAATGGAGCCATCATAGCGCCGTCGTCGCTCGGATTATTAAAAAGGCAGTCGGCGGCGGCGCGCAAAACAAACGACGGCGCAAATTGAAAGGGACGCGCGATAGGATCGATGCGCGCAATTTATTGCGCAAATCGGTGGTCCCCGCGCGGCTCTCTCGGAAAAGAAGCGAGCGGCATCTCCTCGCGGTTACGCGCGTGCGTAGAACACGCATCACCCTTTCCCGCGGAGCGCACGCTGGATTTCCTGCCGCGAGGAGTTATCGCGCGCGGCGCATCGCGGAATGCGCGATTCTTCTTCCTCACCGGCGCGCCGGGCGTCTCAAAGCGCGGGCCACCTCGCGCGCGCGCGTACACCTTCGGGTAAGGCCGCCGTGTGGCCATTATTTTTCCCTGCGCGATTTTCTTTTTTATTTTCCACCGGGGGGGAAGGAAAGGCCGTGTATCAGATTCAGCGTGCTCTCTTATTTGGAGGCCCGCGGCGCGGCGCTCACTTTCATCCGTCGCTGCGCGTATGAAGCCGTTGGGCGCCGTAAATTATGGGCGACTTTGCGCACGCACGAATCGAACTCTCGTGAGCCTCGGAGGAGAAGAGGCTGCATATTGAAAATCCTCCAGTTACTTATTCAGCGTTTTGCTCGATTCCTCCTTTTTGCTTATCTGTCCCGTGTAAACGGGCCAAAAGGTTAGCCTTATAACAAGCTACCAGAGGCTCGTTAGGGTCCATCGGACCGTTATAATAAACGCGCACTCGGGGAAATGCAAAAACACACCGCTCGCCGGCAGACACAAGGGGATACAGTTATCATAATTAGTCTGGCCCCTAGCGAAGCTCGCGCCAATCACTCGGGCCCTAATTGACAAAAAAAGGCAGCGCGGATGTTGCATCCCCCTCCGGCGCGAGCCTATACACAGGAATATTCCTCGGTACGGGCCGTTTTATCAAGATCGTCCTGTCCCCTTTGTATCTGCGCTCTTGAATAGGCCCGCTACAGGTGCACTCGCCGTCTCCTTTTCGCGGTTATTTCATTATTTCGCGATGGGCCGGCGATACGCGGAGGGGGAGGAGGGAGCCCTTAGCTCGCGGCCGTGTGTGACCCCGCGGTGTGTTGCTGCGGGAAGAGTCCGCGAGGGGCCGAGGAAGAATATTCCCCGCGAGGATGGTGATAAAAGCCGATGCCTATGCGCATCTCGGTATGAGATGCCTGTATACTCCGCCGCGAAAGCAGCGGAGGATATCGCGTTCCCCCGGCTGCTGCTGCTCGGAATCGATTCAGAATTTTGATGTAAGCCCACGATTGGCCCTCCTTTCCAGCGGGAACGTGACCGAGCTGCGAGATGTGATTCCTCGTTCCTTTCAGCGGATGCGGATATTTATGAGCGCGCCAATTTTCAAGAAGCCGATGCGCTGCGGATGCGCTCTAATGGGCACCGGTGATCCTCCAATCTGTCGGTGTAGATGTAGCTCTTCAACGACTACACGAGAGTGTGCTACTTCGCCGGTGTAAAATAGCGCCTATCGCTTCTCACTATTATACTCGGCGTATCGAAATTTTCGATTGCACGCGATAAAGCGTCGGCGGTGAATCGAAAAATTATTCGACGCTCAACAGGCGTCAATGGTTAATCGATGATTTAAATAGTTACTCAGCACTTAGTGCAAGAAATGAGCCCCTGAAAGCTACAAGATCCGCGGATCTCGCCATTGAGGAACTTTCGAAAGACGAATCCGTCCTTCGCGCCTCGCGTCGAATCGTGATTTTCAACACGCCTATTTTTAAATTCGCAGTCTAATAGCGCGCGCGCGCACAGTCGGCCTCCTCGCCGACGTCCCACGGAGGCCTTGAATCTAAGGCTAATAAACTCGGCGCTCATCCTTCATTTCTCTCTCATCGCGCGCCTGTTTACTGTCAAGCTCGTCACGAGAGGCGTCGTCGCCGCGGCGAGGAGAGAACGCGCGCGGAGTGAGTCACCGCGAAGCAAGCCCCTAATTATCCTTAATTGCGACAATGCGCGCGCACGCACCGTACGGGGGGATGTAATGCGTGTCGCCTCGCGCTACATCATTTTTCGGATTCTTACGCGTCGTATCCCAATTCCCCGGGCTCTAACGACGCCGTGATTTTCCCTACGCACACGCCGTAAAACCTCAGCGTCTAAGCAGGCCCTGATTGATGCCGCCTCGTTAGCTCCGCGCTTGGATATACAGGTACAGCGAACTTATTGTTTTTATCGCTCGTTTCTAGATCGACGCGTCTATTTGCTCGCTACGGTCCAACTGTTGGTTAGCGCTTGGCGGCACCGTTGAATAATTGATCGTTAAGATGATTTTTCGCCGCGCAACCGACACCTAACGACATAATTGCTCGCGTTCATCTTCATTAGCCGGGCGCAAAAAGCGATTTCCGTTATCGCCGCGGCCGACGGATAAGTTTAAAAAAAATCGTGCTAATCAAGTCCGTATACTGCGTTCGGCGACTTTGAGCGCGCGCGGGAGGCTCTAACGCGGCGCGGAACACGCAGGCCTTTTTAGCCCTTATAAGAAGCCGCTCGAATGAGGCGCCTTATTAGAGAGGGGAACTCGGTGGCGAAAAATCGCAGGAGCGCGGCGTAGAATGCCATCTAATTGGAACACGACTCCGACCTCCCCCCCTCAAGGAGATACGCCGCTGAATATTCGCGATAGTCGCGCTCGTTTGCGGATTCGCGCGTTCGCTCCTTTATGCGCTTTTTCAACTGCGCGAGCCGCTCTTCCCTCCCCCCCTCCACCCTTTTTTCCATTCTTCGCCGCACGGCTACTGTAATTTTCGCTCTTCGCATTCTTTCGACCAGTTTCCGGATTCGCCGAACAACGGAAAATAAAAATCGAGCTGAAGCAATTAGACAGTTTTTCTAATGTGTACACTTGCTTTCTTTATTTTGTTAGCAAACTTATTTTTTGAATAACCAGTACGAGATAAATATAAACGGCTGAATAAGTAAACACTTAGATTAAATTTAGTTTTTAATCGAATATAACTTGAATGCTTTTAAAATATCGACGCTCAATCTTAACCTCACGTTTAGCAAGACTAGAATAAATAGCTATGATTTGCATAAATAAATTTATTCAAGTTGAGCAAGGTATCGGCATTATGTCATCCTCCACGGCATCCGAGGCGAGCATACGTCAAAAGCGAGCAATCTGAACTTGGCGTTATCTCCGATTCCTCATCCAGTTTAAATTCCGTTAGCCATCTCGTTTCTTTTCGCCGGCGTAGTCCGCGGCGCAGCTGAGCCGGTCGCGATTCCACCGGATAGGCATTCCTCTCCTCTCTATACGGCTGTGCACGAGGCGTCGTGCGCGGCGGCGTAGCGCAGGTGAACCCCCCGCGATAGCATCTGTCGACGGGCATATTTCACCTCGGAATCGAACGCCGCGTATATATATACGCCGCTGCGGACGATTTCGATCGAGCCCGGGAGATATACCCCGGGTCGCTTCCTTCCATTACGTAATTGCCTCGCTAGTTAGGAGGAGATTGCGCGCGACACGCTTTAAATCCGCGGCCACGCGCCCATCTGATTTGCGTCGCGGCATAATAAAATACGGGATTCCCATTGAGGCGGGCCATCCTCCTTCCGCTCGTTTCTCACGGGACGCGACAATTTTATCATCGCGAATTTTGAATTGCCTGCGTCGTAAAAAAAAGAGGAGGCACCGGGGAGAACGAAATCCGCGCTCGCGGGCATATACGTTTATGTTTTCATTTGCGGCGAGAGAGGCCCCCCGCAGTAAGATCGAGGATGAATAATTTATTGGTAGCCGATTCGAATGAGTCGCGGCGCAGGAGATATTTGGACTGCCGGCTTCATGAAATCTCACGGTGTATAACGGCTCGGACTACGCTCCGAGCTTTACGAGCCACGTCATCTGGCATTTCCGTGTGTCGCCGCGATTTCCTCCTTCCTTCTCCACTCTACCTTTTGAATTCTTATCGCACTTAAACCGTTCGAAATGATTGTATATTCCTCGTTTTTTCTTTTTACAAGCTATTAAAAATATCGGAAGTTAGAGCCGTGAATTTATCATTCACTTTACTGTACGCTAAGTAGTCACGGTAGCCGCTTAACCGTAAACCTTCGGTGCGACGTAAACGTTACTCCTAAAATTCCTCGATAATGTTCTACATCAATTGGCGCGAGTGGCTCCACCGCTAAATACCTGAAATCGGTGTCTTATAACTCCGGGGTCACAAGACACCGGCGGCCCATCGTCCCTCCATCAAAGCTGTACACGCCGCTTATCGCGATGTTTTTGCCCCCCCCCCCCCCTCCGTTTAAGACCGAAAAATCCGCGCCCCTACAACTTCACTCCGCGGCGGTAACGGTTGTTCGGCCGGTGCATACCGACGGGCTGTCGGTGCGCGTCGCGAACATCAATATCTGCATTCCCGCGGGCGCGCAAGCCCGACGGGCTTTCTGTATCGCGGCTCCAACTCGCCGCGGCGATCTGATTTATTTCTCGCGAGGGGGAGGAGGGACTTCCGAGAGAGGCGCAGATGCAAATCTCGCGTTCGTTTCTCTCTTTCTCGCTGCCGAGCGCCTAGTGGCTACAAGGGCCGCGTCACAATATTTCCTAAGCTAATTAACCGCAATCTACGGGGCATCGCCGGGTCTTTATTTGAGTGCTCGCGCACGCGGGTATTAATATTTACATCGCGACGATCGTTTGCTAATTAACCGACGACGATAATTTCAATGGGCCCCGCTGTTTAGTATATCTTTGTAATTTTAATGGCAAGCCGGCCGGTGCAATTATCTTAATGAAGTTGAGCTATGCATTATGTAATAGAACGTTTCAATTACAATTTTAATGCAAGAAACGCGAAATTTATTGGCCACTTAAGAGCAGCAAGAATTTCATAATTAAGTCACACGTTAGAGTAGAATTTGAAATTCTTGTATGTACAACTTTTATAACGTTTTTTCGTGGTAACTCTGAGTTTGTTAAAGCTTTGAGCGTATCCTTCTCAATCACAATGCTTTATGCATTGCAATGTTACTAGCGGCGGCTAGACGCAGCGAATCCGAGTTACAACGATAGCGGCATGTAAATCGCGGCCAATATAATCCAGCTTGTCTACCTCCTACAACCGTAATGAATATCGGGGCAAGGAGGGGGGGGAGGCGGAACGAGCAAAAAAGCTCGGATTTTTCGCGGGGGCGAACAGCGTCGGCGCGCGGACACGAGCGCGTATACGCTTCTTCCTCGCGGCGACGCAAAAAGCCCGAGAGGTAATTAAGAGAGATACGAATCGCTCCTTTATACACATCGCCGCGCGCCGCGTCGTTACTCTAACCTTCGATGTTCGAGCCTCTCTACGCTCATCCCCGTGAAATAAGAGCGGCGCGCTCTATCGCCGCTTTTAAATGCGCCTCTCTTCTCCGCTTTATTTATTTTTTTTTAAATCGGCAGCCGAGCTCCAATTACGCCGGATACGCTTTTACGCGGGAGTACCAAAAAAAGGTACTGGACTCGCGATTGCGCGCGGAGTTTGTTCTCGTCTTTTTGTTTCATTTGCTCGCAATGGTGGCGCGATTAATCACGATCAAATAGCTTCCGCGGATGCAGGGAAAAAATGTCAATCTTATTTTCGAAACGAGTGCATTCCCCGTTCTTTTTTGTCCTGTAAAAAAAAGCGGGAATGACCTCGCGCGCGCGTGATTTACCGTTCGCGCGAGCGAAGATCGAGCCGCGCGTCGGAACCGTCCTTTCGATGATTAACGGCGATACGCGGGGATTCCGGTGGTACACACACGTGGGCTCGACCTCGATGTCGCGCGAGCGCTCACCTCGGATAGGCGCAAAAATAATGAAGACAGAGGGAGCGACAGGCGCGACGCTTGTACGACCTTTTTTTTTCGTCGCGCGAACAACTCGCGCGCCGTTCCCTCGTGCGTTTACCTCGCGCGCGAGGGCCAGGATAATGGGGGAGCCCATTAGCATATCTGCCGAGATATCCGCGGAGCGGGAATATGCCCTCCCTCCCCCGAGTCCCCTACAATGTAGATAGCGTCTGCTCGCGCTCTCCCCCGCTACTCGCTTTTCGACTTATCGCGAGGTCAATTGTTCGCCGCTGTCGTCGCTCGCGTACACGCGGAGGCAGCCGAGATCGCGCCTGAGGAATCGTCCCTGCACTTCCCATACCGCGAACCTGGATAGCATTCTTTTTTTGGAAAAAAAAAGTCGTAGAAGTTCAAGAAGCCGGACGCTGGCGGCCTGCTAATTTATCTTCGCGCGACTCGAGTCAGCGCGAAAATTGAATGCGAACTAAGCTCGCTCCGTAAATGGATAACCTTTTCAGAGATCGCCTGGCTGCATCCACTCGAGCGCGTAAAAAACTAACGGAAAAGAAAAGCGGAAGTGACTTGGAAGTCACCGAGAGGATCAGCTCGCGCGAAAATCAAAGGACTCGGCCCGGCAAATGAATAACCTTAAAACGCCATTTATCACGGGGGCCGCGTCAAAACCTCGTTTCTCGAGCGGAAGATATGCCCCCTGTGCGCGCCGCGGCTCTCGCTGAAAAGGGGATTCTGCGCGCGCGCGTGCCCTTGGCTGCGACACCGTAAAGCACTGCGCGAATATCGCCGTCCCGGCCGAGAGGTGAGGTATACGCGCCGGAGTCGCCCGCGAGCGATTAATCACTCGGCGGTGCGCGCACGCATAAACCGCGTCGTCGCGTTGCTTTTATTCGCGCGCGCGACTCGCGATTTGTGGGTGGCGCGGGGGAATTAACGACCCACCGAAAATTATCCCCCTTTCCTCTCCTTCGTGTGCCTACGGTGTGCACGGCCGCCTCGGCTCCTCGATTATTAAGAGCCGCCCGGGGGCTAGCTCGTCGGGCCGCTCGCTCGTTTTTCTTCGCGTGCCGCGCGGCCGGTGAGTTTTAATGCGCCGCGTTTTAATTCGCTCCAATCAGCGCTCTGAGGAGATTCGGAGTTTCGCTTAATTGAGAGCCGCCGAGGCACTGATGGGCTTGCATTTTTATTCTTGACTTTGAAACAAAAAAAGAAATGGTTTTACTGCAATTTTAGAAACTGTAGTTAGAATTTTTTCATTACAATTTTCTAGTACTAGGAAACAAGCAACTAAATTTATCTCTCTTAAAATATCTTAAATAAAAAACATAAATCATTAAAGCATCATTATTTTTCGAAGGTTTCAATGCTTAGATAATTTACAATAAAGCATGATAGCAAGATTATCGCGCGCTCAATATTTTTATACTCTTGTGATAAAATTCAGAAAAACACTCAAAAGCTTTCGCATATTTCTACTTTTTCTTATTAATTTATATAAATAATATTCTCCCACAAAAAAGTTATCTAGTGTATTAAGTAACAGATTGTAATGCATTCGATTTTTTTGAAATTAGAAAATAAATCAGAACGGCATTTTTTTAAGAAACCTATGTAATAAAAACTTCATATTAATTAGAAAATTTAATTTTAATTTCATGAATCTTTTGAACAAAAATTCCTTTATTATTTAAAGTGAAATATTTAAGAACATTTTGTGAATTTTCGCGACATTAATTAAAAAACGTGCGTTCCTAAATTTGTCGACCAATCATGTTCACGTATTAAAGGCTTCATAAAAAAGGCCATCACTTTTTTAAGAGAGGATCTTGGAATAATTATAGTACGTGTGCTAGTAATTTTGGGATAAAGATGTGATCTGTTTAGAAAAATTACTCGTCACTCATGCGAAAAAGTTTTTTACTATAGCATAAGCAGTCATTTTCACCAAACAAATTAGATGATTTATCAATTACTAATTTTTACTAAAAAACTTTTTCGGTGTGCAATAGAAGAGCAGAATGTTTTACGATTCGATAGTCGTAATTTTGATGTAAAATCCCCGGAGTGTCTTTAGACTCTTTACTTAACGCCGCTGATTTTACTCTGAATCCCTTGGCGGCAGTGTCGAAAGGACAGTAAGAAAAAGGACTATTGGGTTATCCGATTCACGACTTTTCTCGCGCGCAGCCTCGATTTTCGCCGGGCTAAAGGAGGATTTATCGCCTCGCGACGTTACTTCTGACACCGTTCCAATATTTTTCTCGCGACGTGCAAAAGGGATTCTTTTTCTATGAAGCGAGTGTGAAGAATGGCTGGCGTTCACCGGATCAGATATGATATATTTATGATGTGGAGTCGTTGAAAAGGAAATCGGGTAAGAGGGTCATCTCGGCTTCGCGGCAAAGTCACACGAACGGGGCGGCGTGGCATGGTAATGAATGTTAGAAAGTCGCCAGTAACACGATCTGCACCGTGCTCTATTTTATACAGCGCTCGCCCCGAGGATTGAGCTACCAGCCATCGATATGCACCCCGGCTGTTTTACGAGACGCGCGCCGAATTTTATGCTCTTAATTAAAATCATTGCCCGATCAATTGTACTCATTCCGCTTACCGCGAGCGCTAATTGACGCATGGCCCGAGGAATTTACAACGTCCGGGCCGCGCGAATACAAATGGACGTTAAAACAACGCGTAGCGTCGGCGATCCGCTCGAAGTCGTTGAGGAATCAGTGCCAAACTAGCTCGCCAATCTGTCCCCGGCCGGCCGTTCCTCGTTAATTGCTCTACATATTGGCCGAGGCTCGCCATCGTCCGGCGAGTATAACTCGTCGGTATACGCGGCTCGATCTCCCTGGAGATCTGCCGATGCCGATAGCACCGACGAGGAGGTCCGATATAGGGGACCGGCTCCGCTGTGCGTCTCGTCTCTCTGCCGGGCTTGGGCCGAAGACGTATGCGCGTCAACGCTGGATGGACGGCGGAAGCCTCCGCCGTTTTATGCGCCTTGTAGGCCCCGGACTTTGGGTTTCAGCGATTAGCCGCTACGTGCGGTGCATTTTGCTCGTATCGCAAGCTATACGCCGCCATTGCGCAAGCGTTAGGTAACCCCACCGATCGCCGAGGAATGCCAGCTATTTCGTTTTGTCTCTCGTTGAATCTCGTCCCGACTAAAGAAAAATTAGTTCCAACTCATCGGACTATAAAATCCTCGTTTAAACGAAGGTAATAGCGGGGCCGACTTGCAAGTTTGCTTAAAAATTTCCCGGCGTCGTTCGAGCGGGCAGAGTGCAAAAAAGCAGAGGGTAGGCCTGGCGAAAAGCACCGCTCGATCGGGGTCCGCGTAAGAAAATCCTCGTGACTTGCCGGTACGCCGCGGCCGCCGGTGAGAAAGGGGTCTCGGCCAAGTGTCCAGGCGCTCGTTATTTGCACGTAGAGGCTGAAAAAGCGGCGGTTACGCGGGCGCGATGATGAAGCGGGGAAAAAGGCGCGTGGCGAATGCGCCGGAAATTGTCTTTGGACGCTCGTCCCTTTCGCGCCGCCACCGAGCGGCGCGCCTCGTATTTGTACAGCGGAGTGAATCGGGCGTCGATCTCGTCCTTTTTTCCCCTCCCTCCGGCAACCAAAAGAAAAAAAAAGAAGAAAAGTCGCGATTCGCCTTATTGGCGCTGCACTTTGTTTGCTCTCGGTGGGGACGGGAGTCGCCGCCGCCGCCTTTGATTTATTACGGTTCGCGGATCAAGCGCGATATTGGCGCGGCCTTTTCAAAATCCCGACTAAAATTTCTCGGTACTTTCTCCGGTAATTTAATGTCTGCCGGATAGCCCGCGGAAAAAGAGGCGCGCGCGCTGATATATTTCCATAGTTTATCGCGCGCCGGCCGAGCCTCGTAAATAGTGGCAAAAGCGCGGAGAAAGAGCGGACGGAGAAAGAGAGGGAGATAAAGCGAAGTTAGGATCACGAAGGCGTAGGGTCCCACCCACAACATCGCCGGCTTTAGCCCGGCGAGTTTCTCTCGTGACCACCTCGGGCTGATATGTCGAACCGAAACTTTTCTCTCTCTCTCTCT
>JAXIUT010000009.1:24454372-24485042 GCA_035586675.1 Eurytoma californica | reverse complement strand
TCTCTCTCTCTCTCTTTACCTCTTCCGCGCGGCTTGGCGCGTCGTGCGGCTCTCACGAATATCCTTCCCATGATTTACTCGCGCCTCCTTTATCGATCGTCTAGCTTTCCTCTCCTCCGTCGCGAGGAGACACGCGGCGCACAAAGAGAGGAGAGATCCTCGCGGTTTCCGCGGAGGGGCTCCTCTCTCGGCGCTTATCTCGCAGCGAGGAGCCACCGGTAGCTACCCTTCGGAAGAGTCGCCGGATTGATTGACCGCGCGTCTAAGCCGGCAGTCATCACTGTCCGGCTGCGTTTGCCCCCGCTGCCCGTGATTGATGCCGGCGATATTGTCCGGTTAGGAGGCTTTTAATGGCGCCACCGCGAGCGCGACCCGTTTGTGTCTCTTTATCAACATTAAACCTACGTCGTACTTTAACGTAAATTTATTTTATTTATTTATACTGTATTTTAATATGAATTACTAATGTTTTACTTTTCTTTTGTTACAGGTAAGTCAACACATAGTGCTGCGAAGAATAATCTCAGTAAGGAAGTATCGATCGATCCCAATCGCGGGTTACTAAGGTCAGCTCTATCCTGTAGATATAAGCTTTTAAGTCAATGCAGCTTATTCACGTAGACAGAAGTAGAGACTCATTCCGACGATTTTTTCTCCCGGCACCCAGATACCGATCGCCGAAGAAGGAAAAAAGGCCCCAACCCCGCGGCGCGCGCAAATAAAAATCCATGACGAAGCAAGTCCGTACACCGCGGCGCCGAAACAAAAGCCCCCGACATCGTGTGCTCCCGTATAGATCAGCTCTATTATCGGCGCAGTCGGGATATCCCGACCGCCTATAAATTAGTATCGTCCGGGGGCCGTTAATCTCGCGCCCTCGGCGCGTCGAAAAATCAATTTTCGTACCTACAACCCTTCAGCGCGTTAACAGCACCTCGTACATTTCTCGCGCGGGCGCAATTACTCGCGCCCTCTCTCTCCCTTCGATTGCATGAGAAACGACGCGGCCGCGGTGTCGGGTGCTCAATCTTGGCGCGGCGCCCGGGGCTCGCCGTGCCTCGCGCTCGAGAAAGATAGACCAGACGGGGATGTAGGATGTACAGTTTGTTTTTCTTCGGCTATACAAGCCCGGCCCAGTATAAATTTCGCGGCTATCAAACTGTCGGCCGTATAACGCACTGGCCGAAAATTTTACGCCGAACTTGCGCCCCTCGGTCTTCCAGGCGCTCGATTAGCAGACGCCCCGATAAAGTTTCTTATAACGAGGTCGTTAGAAGCGCGGTCTTTGTTTTTCGAGACGAAAGTCTAGAGAAAAAAAGGAGAAGATTATCTCGGCCGTTAAAATTTCGAAGGTGAAGTCGGCGTATAAAATCTCAGGTCCCCTACACTGCGGCGAGCCAATCTACTGTGCGCGCGAGTCTCAGTAGCCGCGTGTCCCTCTAAGGCCGCTCCGCCGTATTCAAGGCAGGACACTTCAATGGGCAACGGCAGATTGTCAATTACGCGGCGACTGGCACTCGGTCCCCGCGCGTACGCTTTCGGCCGCCGGGGCCACCGGCGATTAATTCAAAGGTCAAGATCATCAATCTGAGCGAGAAACAACGGGGGCCCTCCTTCGTCCCGGAGCCTTTTCGCCCCGCGGGGGGAGATATCCGGGCTCGGGGACCCCGATTGTAGTAACCTTTCAGCGTTTGCGCCCATCGCAAAGGGTTACCACGGGTCCCTCCTTTCATCCGCTGCGCGCGTACACACAAAGTCAATCGCCCGGCTAATTGAGTCTATAACGAAGATGCAATAATTTACGTTCTCATCCTCTCGAGATCATTAAATCGACAATGGGGTAACGTCTTTCAATAACGCACTACCGCACATCCGATGACTCATAAGAGCTTTAAACAAATCGTGTATGTATATGCTTCGTCCGCGACAATGGGCCGACGCACACGAAGATCCACTTTTTTTTCTCTGGATTTTAATTGACGATTTCGAAGGAACCTGCATACTATGTGAAAGTTTTTTAAAAAGCCAATAGACGCGCATTGAAGGTATCGGTAAAAATCGGTGGTTTATCGCCGCGTCGAGTGTATACACTTTGCCTAGAATAATTTCGAAGCGATTCGCTCGTAAGCACGCATTTATCAGGCCAACAATGCTTGTAATAATGCCAAGGGTACGGAGAGCTGCGAGCGCGGGTTCGGCTAATACCTCTCCTTCCCTCTCGAGCGTTGCACTTGGAATATTGCTCGCCTCTTCCTCTTTATCGTATCCCCTCTTTGTCTCTCCCACGTGCATATACACCACTGGCCGCGCGCGCCGAGATAAAGCGGCGCGCCGGGATGATCGACGCCGTAAATAAAGTATAGGAATACGCATATGTAAATCACTCGGGCGCACCCACGCCCCCACGCCGGCGCAGCGCACAGTGACGCCTTTATCTCGCGCTCGCCCGGGAGATGCACACACTCGCTCCGAAGGGTCTACGGAGTGTTTGCGGAGGAGAGAAAAGGAGGAGAGGACCGAGGGATCGGACGGGAAGTTTAGATAGCTCGGGACTCGCCTCCTAATACCATTGCAGCGCCGCGCGGTGTTTTACTAAATCGCTGTACCGTTAATTTTTCGTGCCCGGCCGATAGTGTCTTGCAGGATGGGAATTACTTCTTTATTCCGAATTATCTCGGGGGAGTGATGTATGGCTTGAAATTTTAAACGAGGCCTTATTGGAAGAGATAATGTAACAAATAATACGCTGCGCTTAGAAAAAAACTTTCGTTCGATGGATGATTTATTATCCAGCGATCGCTTATCTCCATAATTTATTTAGCTATATTATCCTTTTTTTAGGTTCGATAAATATTTTTTTTTCACGATGATATACTCAAGTGTTCTCCTCTGCACTTACGCATGCATCAGCTGTTCGCTTAAGTTACCCGCGGCCGGCTTGGTTTCGTTTTCGAGAAGCCCCGGAGATAAAGCAGCCACTTTTCTCGTCTCTCCTAAGGTTTCTTACTCCCCGCATTTTTTTTTTCACCGGCGCACTCCTCCTTCCTCGCCGCGACGCAACAGGCGATATCTCCGGGACTCATCGTGCCCGATAACTCAAGCGATCCGCGCGCGAGGGATGCTCCCCCCTCGTAAATCAAAATCGGTGCCTCTTTTTCCGCTCGGTGCCCATTGTTGGCGCGAAGTTTCGCGCGAGCCGCGCAATTGTCCGTCTCTTTTTGCCGCGGTGCAACGCAGTCGCCGCGGAGGAAGCGACCCGGGGAAAGGTCCCTCGCTCCTGGAGTACAGAATACGGGCTACACGGCGGATCGGAGAGTATTAGCTTTTAAAAAGGATGGGCAAGGTGCTTTCTTATGTCCGCAATTACTCCGCCGGCGCGCTCTCTTAGCGTTTAATCGTTCTATGAAAGGTGCGCTCGATGCGTCCAGCAAAAAAAAGGCCGAGCTTAGCTAAGTACTTCCTCGAGAAAAACTTGGAGCATTAAATCCTTCTACAAATTGCATAATTCCCGGAGAGAGAAAAAAAAAACGTATCCCACTTTCCCGATCCGTTAAAGACGCCGTCGTTAAATTTCTCACACGAGGCGTACGATTTCGAATTATGGACTCGGATACGCGCAAACAAACAAATATGACAAAATAAATCCCTTCTCCCCCTTCCACGAAAAGAGAAGGAAGGAAACGGCGACTCCGTACCCTTAGATAAGATCAGAAAAAAGGGGCAAAATCGATAATATACGCCGGAGCGGCAGCTCGGACTCGATCGTCCGTTCCCTCTAAACTCGCTCCGTCTCTCTCCTGCTCGGGCTTCCCTCTTTTCGAGGGACCTGCCGAACGAAAGGACGGAACCCGAACCCGTATAGGCAGCGTCCGCCCAAATCGTAAATAAGGACGCGATTGTCCTTTTAAGCGGGCCCTTGGCGCGCGCGCGCACACACACACACACGCACATGAAAGGGGGGGGCCCCACCGTGATTGTCCGTAAAGAATGGTAGCCTCATGACGGGGCCATTGTTCGCATGCCCGAGAGCCGGAATATTCCGTCCCAAGAACACTCGCTTTCTTCCCTACGTGCGGGTACGCGTATATGTGTGTGCACGCGCACAAGTACGGATGGGCGAGAAGGGATATGCATTCGAAAACTGGCCGGTGCCAGGGGTTATTAAAGCTCCGGATTTTACACCGTGATGGACTTTGTCGGGAATTTTATTTAAAGGGATGCCTCGTGAACTTTTCGATGCACTCGCTTGTTTACTTTATTCGAGCAATAAACTATCCGATGAATTCATCACCTACTCGGATAATAAGACAGTCGGAAACCGGCCATTAATCGCGTCGATATTTTCTCGTCCGTAAGATCGTACACCGCACTCGGCCGTAAATTAATTTTACGCAGTATAAAACCCAGACTTACGCATTCAAATTAATTTACAACTATATGCTCGTGCAGTAATAACCGGGCGCAAAAACAGCGCGCCTTTTTTTTTTATCGAGCTTCACCGCGCGTCGTTTCGAGGAGCTTGTCGTTTTCACGAGCGAGCACAAAAATTCGCATAGTCGATCGGCGCGTCGTAAACCGGGGAAACATATTTCGCGGATATCGGGAACGAGGCGTGCGCGGGGGGCGAAAAAAAAGAGAATAGAGGGAATTCCTAATAGCGGAGCGTCCAATGGCCGTCGACGAGAAGGGGAAGCACTAGGAGCGCGAGGGAGAGCGGGAGAAGGAAGGAGGGAGATCCGGCGTGCCTTTACGACGGCCGGCATGCGAAACAACCTGTTGATTGTCTTATACTTGTTGCACAAGGAGCAGCCCGCGAGCCTCGCATACTTGCCCGGGTACCCTTTTCTTTCGCTGTCTTTTCTTGCTTCTAAACATTTCGGCTCATATAATTCCCCCCGCCCCCTCTCTTCCCTAATTATATAGAACGAGATTCTCATTTATTACATGAATTTCTGTCCTCGTTGGTATCGATGATATTTTCGAGTGTTCTACGCGTTACCCAAAGAAGCTACGAAAAGAATCGGTCCCATTTGAACGAGTAAAAGTTCCTTCTTGAATTGGCCAAATCGCTTGCACGGTGGAAGAAAGTATCGATCCCCGAGCGATCGAGTTTCCGGGAAAAAAAGTCCCGACCATCGATTGTGATCTGTTGATCCCTAAAGGAACTCATTGTGTAATTTATGCGACGTCGCGCCACTTTTTTTCTCAAGTTTCGAGACTGCGACGACGCGGCGCAGCTCATCGGAACGTGTTCCCGAGGTGGAGGAATTTAATTCGATTTAGGACCGCGGAGCGAATGATAAATCGCTTTGTTTCGCCGCGATTAGAGATATAAATTAAGGGGACGATGACTAAAGGGTTTTTAGGCGAGCGCTCGCTCACCGGGGGGACCCAATAACGAAGAAGACCGCCTATTTTAATAAAGTCCCGATTCGATCTTTACTTTTCGAACGTTTTGTGCGCGCGAGTCCGGCACCGATGTTTAATAAACAAGTTCGACGCGGGCGCTGATGAAAAGTCAAAATAACAATGAATATTCAGCAAAAGGTTGACGTTGTAATTATCTGGGTACCGCTCGGCGATGATGAGAGCCTTCAAAGCGGTACACCGATATTTCGTGAATTGTATATACATAGCGTGCGCTGTTAACCGTCGAGTCAGCCTCGGTTTGTTAACCCACCGCAGTCGAATCGGTATTCCAGTAAAGCGATCGAAATAGAGAATCATGTATGTGGGATCCCGATGGCAGGTTGATCTCACGGCTGTCCTCTCCGTCAACGCGAAAACCGCCTGAACTTTATTGTCGCCGAAGGAAAAACGCCGCGTCCCCCGCGCGCAAGAAAAGCCTCCCTTTCTGCATCGCATCTCGGGCAACGATCTGCAGTCCTTCATTAGAGCCGTTGGAAAGGGACGGCACCGCGGAAGAGACGCGCCGGGGCATTACCCATTCAAATTGCGCTTATCGAGCCGCCTGCGCGCGCGCGTGTAGGTGAGGAGAGGCCCTTTTAAGGATCCCCGAAGCCCTCGCGGTAAAAAAGGAACGTACGAGGAGCAAACTCGTTTTAGAGAGAGACGCACCGACGGCGTTGCATGCTTATATCGCGTCAGAGGGGAGATGAAAGAGAGAGGAATATAGCGAGGAGAGCCTCGTGAATGCTCCTCGCTGCCGGAGAATAGAAGGAGGTATAACCTTTCCCCAAATTCTCCTCCTGTGTTTTTTGCCCTCCTTTGAGGCTTTTCTCTCTCTCTTTCTCTCTCGCTCTCTATCCCTCTTCTCTCGAGGCTCGCGTGTCTCGATCTCGTTCGACCGCTTCCCCCAGACCACTCCCAATTCACGATCCCGGCTCCTCTCTCTCTCTCTCTCTGTCCCTCTCTCGCTCATCCTCTTTCCATGTCCGTCCGAACGTCCATCCATCCATCCGCCTGTCCGCTCAACAGCATCCCTCGCCTCTTAGATCTTTTTTCCCTCGGATCGAGACTCTCGCTCTTTCTCCGCGCTCGCCGCTTCGCTTTCTCTGCAAGAGCTCTTCTAGTGGTTTAACTTGAATTTAAGTGATATTTGGTTTGCTTAAAGTTTCATTAGAGACGTTCGTACGTTGCGTTCAAGACATTAAAATTCTTGCATTATTCTCGTATTAAAATGAGCTGCACCTTCTGTAAGATTATGTAAGATCGAAAATTTGCTTGTTTTTAAAATGAAAAACAGTTTTTTGCTATCATTTTAAAAAAGATTTTTTTATATACTGCATTTCTCTAAAAGGTCAGCAGACAACTTGACAGCCTGAGCATAATGAACTGGCTAGACAGTTAATGGCATTGTCTCCAAGTCTGGGCGCCTAGCCTCCTACATCTCATCTCAGGGGATAAGGTTATCTAGAAAAGAGCTGAGATTTTCTTAAGGACCTCAGTTTTTTTGATAATCCAAACTCGACCCAAGAGTTCAGTTTTTACCAAGTCAAGTTTTTAGCTCCGTTCCTTTGTCTCCCGAAGCATCTTCCAGAAACTGCTGCATAATCCACCTCTCCGTCGTCTAAAAACTACATCCTACGGATGTCAACGAAAAGGAAATAAATTCCTTAAAAAAAAAAACAAGTTCCTCCTTCGCAATAGCTAAAAGTTCAGTTACACGAGTTTCCCTCTAGCGAGCCACTTGATGCCGCTGCGAGCTCGAGGCAAGCGTAACAGGTTGCTCCGGCTCTATTCCAAATCCGAAATTCCGGTAATTGCAGTCGGGGCGCACGTCCTTGCGCAGATGTTCCGTGCGTGCACGCTCTGCCTCGGCCGCAGGCGAACACCTTTTTTCCTTTTCTTGCGCCTGCGCACCCCCATGGCGTGCCTCGTGCTTTTTCGTAGAGGGGGGACATACAGAGGGAGAGAGAGGGAGAGTCGCCGCAGCCTTCTTCCTTGCATCGCCGACTCGTCGCGCCAGCGACTCTCATTTTTTTTTTGTTAACGTTTCGGAGCAGGATGAAGGCTCGACGAAGTCTGTGTAAAGTTCGGAGTCGCTTGTAGATTTAGGCAGGACAATTTTTTTTTAAATAGAAATATTGACAATTTCTAAGTACTCCTTGTGCAAAATATGACACTTTGCCTTTCATCAGGACTGTTTTAAAGTCAATGATCTTTGGGGAGAAACAATGAGAGAGAGGATTTGAAAATTAACGTCTCATCATATGGCGAGATGGAAGGATGCTGCATCCGACATTGCTAGTATTGAATTTGCAAAAAAGTGTCCGCCTTACTGAAACTTTCTCTTACAGATGTCAGTGATGATCGGCAATAATTAGCTTCTGCGTGGCATTCCGTTGAATCGATCAGTCGCTAAAAAAAAAAAAAAAAAAAAAAAAAAATACGTGGGACAATTCGAAATGCGAAAGTCTCGGTTCAAATTAAAGTACCTTAAATATTTCAATACGAAACCTGGCACACTTTCTATCCCCGTTAAGCCACTCCTAAATTAATAATCATACTTATTTCTTACGAACGAAATCGGAGAAACGACTGCAGGAAAATTAGAAGTACAAACGAAGGAAAGTAAACGCTCGTAATTCGCGAAAACGAAGCGTTCCATTACGATCTGTTAGAGCCGTTGCCTGGTTGCACTTACGCGTATCCCACACCTATACCTATATACCTCATTATTGCAAGATAGAGCGTGAATGGACGGGCGGGAGGTGGGCACACAGTCTCTCCCGCTGCTGCTGCTGATCGATCTTGAATCGTGAAAGTAGGAAGCCCTCGTTATAAGTGTACTGACTCGGGAGTTCATACGTACACCGAATGAAGGAGAACGGCGCGGGCCGAAGGAACAAGAGCGTCGGGCGGAGGGGCAGGATCGAACTAACCTCCCGGGAGCCACCTAGTGAAATCACGCTCCGGGACGTACGCCTCGTAACGGAGTATAACTTAGCGGGATAGAAAAAAAATTCATCGGCGTTTTAAAAGGCCGCGTAAAAAGTCGCGCGCCTGCTCCATTTAAATCGGCCGCCTACTGAAAAAGGAGCAGGGGGCGTTCGCCGCGCGTACGAAAGCGAAAGAGGCCTCGGCGCGCACAAAGAGATAGCAGGGGGTTAATACACACGCGCGGCGAGTGTAAAAACACATCGGGTCAATAATTTACGATTATTGCCGTTTGGAGCACTTCGGTGAACGCCACACTTTTCCGCGCTTATTCGCCGGGCCGCTAATCGACTGCTGGCCGACTCCCCTCTCCCCCGTGCGATCGGAGCCGCCGCCGGAGGAAGGAGAGAAAGCCGAGGGATCCGCCAGCTGAGCGCCGCTGACACGAGAGCGGGCGACGGCATGAGAATTTTCCCACAGTCCGTGGCTGCGGCGGCGCACACCGGGACTATACGGGACGCACACCCGCTCGCGCGCGGCGTTGCCACACCTCTCTCCCCCCTTCTCTCTCTCCCGGTCTCGCTCTCTCTCTTGTCTTCTTTCTATCTATCTCTCTCTCGCTCCCGCATCTGTACACCGACGACGGCAGTGGCAGCAGCCGCCCGATGCGGAGTCTGCGAGAGAAAGAGATCGCACGTGCTCCGAAGAGAGAGAGAAAGAGAGAGAGAGAGAGGGAAAGTACGTGTGTGATCGGGGCCTGGTGTGTAGGTTACGGAGAGAGAGGAGGAGAGCGAACGAGCGCGCTGGCTGTGAATAAGCAGCGGAGGGATATAGCGTTCAGGAAATTTTCGAACGGAACGCGACGCTTCCCCCTTTTGTTAATGCCGCAGAGTTTATTTGGGTACATCGAGAGGATGCTGACCGTGAAAGGAAGGCGCGTGGTTTTCCTCGAGAGCCGGGAGGGGTGGCCGGTCCAGCGGGCAATTAAATCCTAAGTGAGGATTCCGCGGGGAGGGGCCCCAGCGACACCTGGTGGGGATTACGAAAAGTGCGCACCTTGAGCGATTTAACGGAATTGGCCTGATAGATTCTTTGTTTAAGGCCAGTCTCGTGCGCTGACAACTTTTACGGATGATAATTCCGAGCTAGACAATCGTTATGTAAATGGATTTTCTCTTTCGCATGGAAAAAGCGGGTTTTAATTGAACAATATTAAATGATTACTTCATAAATAACAGGAGTCCAATTTATTTATCGTGCCTGCTTGTTACGTTTTATAGTTAATTTTAAATTGTTCAAATTGTCCTTACATAATTTCATCGTATACTTAGATCCTACTCTCACTACCTAACAAGTCTCCATATTATTAACTTTTCGAAATAAAAAAATTTAGTTTAAATGAAAGTTAAGAGTAACATGCTGCACTGTTCAAAAAAATAATAATCGAGAAATGTGAAAGAGGAGTGGGATAAAAATCTGAGATAGAAGGTAGACGAAAAAAAAAAATTGATCGCGTGACGGGTAAAAGGACAACCGATAGAAAAAGATATACGAGCAGCCCCGCACGTACGATTTAACCGTGGCGAGGGGGGGATCGTTTTATATATTACGTCCTCGGTAAAAACTATATTCCGAGAGCCGACGTTTTGGATGATTCGCCGGCTCGACGCGACGACGTGGCGAGCGAACGGAATTGATTGCGATTTATGTCGTCGCCCGCGCTCCTGATGTCCCTGCGCTCTTACACAAGAGTCATCCTCCTTTTTATAGCACTCGTCTTTCTTCAATATTAAATTTTAGATCCCACTTGGGCGGTGTATAAAATTTTCTTTCAAAAAATCAAAATATACGACAGGTAAAATTTTTTATCTTTCAAATTCGAATGTTTAAATGCACGCCGAGAGAAATAGGTAGGAAATATTACGATACTCCTGGAAGAAATTACAGTATTTATAGTATAGTTTACGGGAATTACGGTAATTTTTACAATAACAGTTGTTTCTTTTTTCAAGTCTGCCCCCCACCTTAAAGAATTTGTAGTAAATTTTCCGAATCCATTTTTAAAAGTCTCCCATGACTGCGCGTACGTATGCTCCTTAAAAACTGCACTCTGCAAATTATGCGCAACCGAGGGGTCATCCTTAAAACTGGAAACATAACGATTACCCGAGCCTGCTTCCTGGGACCGCAACTTTCGCCGAAGCTCGTCTCCGTAAACTCTCCGAAAGCCGCACGGACCTAATGAAGCGATCGTGGGGTTGCAGCTTGATTACCGTCATTGCGCGCGGAAGAAGCCCCGGAAACAAAGGGAGGAAACGCGAAGCCAGGCGTGTGGCAAGCGTAGAACCATGTGAACGCGGAGGCTACACTTCCTCGCCGCGGATCCCGGGGGACCCGGTCGCGCACGCGAGTGGTAGTTTTTCGAGGATGAATGGTCTCGTAGCTTCGGCGCGGAGACACTCGAGAAATAAGCGGGTAGCGCCGGAGGAATTTCTTCAAAGGAGAGCCCAGTTGTCGACGGTTTCAAGGGCTGATTTAGTGGGTTCCGTTACGCCTCGTAATTATGCTACTCGCTGCGCTTAGACGAAAATAAAAGATACTGTGAGAAAATGTTGCGGTAATTGGTGAGCTTTACATATGTAGCAAGGATTTTAAAATAACTGTGCACTTTTGGTTACATTGAAATGTTAATTTTGTTAAATGCACTGTTCCTTGAACAACGGCAAATTCAGTAGAAAGACGAATAGTTTCGAGCGGGTCCAACAAAAAAAGGTAAAATGGACTGTATCTGAAATATTTGGACAGGCCTAGAATCGGAGGATGCGAGTCATTCGGAGTGCAGGGTTCGCCCGCTTAAAAGCCCCCCGAAGTGCTTCGGATAACTCTCGAGAATCGTCCGCGTCGCTTCCGCTCTCGAGTGCCAGCCTATTAAACCCGACAACAGTCGCCTCTTCGCTCGAAAAACGGCCACACCGGCGCGTCTCAATCCACGCGCTTCAGCGCCCAATTAATAACTCAATGCCTAATTGACACTCCGCCGAAGATCGAACACCTCCCTTTAACCTCCACGATGCATCGTGCCATCGCTTGATTTACTCTCCCATTCTGATATCCCCCACCGGAAAAGCTCGCGCGCACTTCCCGCGTTCATTAGCCGGATTAACATTCGCGCGCATGAGTAATCGGCGCCGAGGGGCCGATCGCCCCAAGAAATGGGATACACTGCAGACAGGCGGAGAAAAAAAAAGAAGGGGAGAAGGGGTTTACACGCGCGCGCCTTGATTTATAAGTAGCAGTCGCGATCCCTCACACTCGCCCACGCGTCCGTCTCGCCCACGCTCGGAATCTCCTCTTCCTTGTCCCCCCCCCTCTCGTTAGCGGGCAACCCCCTTCCCGTTTTCACGCGGTCGCGAGGTGTCGATCCCGATTTAGAAGCGCCGTTAACGGGGTGAGAACTCAATTAGGCGCTCGATTACTCGTTCCATTTTTGGATCGGCACACTCGACGACGACCGTGGAAAAAGAATCGGTGCGTTTCATTCTCACGCGCGCAACATTCGAAATAAACCGCGCGCGTACAAAGAATCGGAGAAAAGATTCTCCGCGAGTGTGTGCGGACCCTCGGACAATGCGGGGGCGCGCATCCAGCCGTAATGTAAAGCGGAAAATACAAGAAGTTCCTTTTTTTCCGAAGAAACGCGCAGGATGATACGCGTGTGGGAAAGGCCAGCAAGTGTATCGGCGTAGGTGGAGCGAGCGCGTGTGCGCGATTCGCTTTCTCAGGGGGGGATGCGAGAGAGGATCAGTCCCGCTTCCAGGTGTACCTACGCACAATAGTATGGATGACGCACCCCTCGCTTCTTTTTTTAGCTTCTTTCTGGCTCGGCGTGTTTTGAGATTATGGATTATTCTCTTATTTGTATGTCGATTTTGCTATTCAATTTATTTTCCTACGCGTCGTTAAACAATTCAATAAAAAGTTCGAACGTTAAGTTCACTTAGCTCAAACTAATTTAATTAATAAACGCACTTTAATTAACAAAATGTGATTTTTATATAAAATGCACATGTAGTACTTAAATTGAAAATAATTTACTTAGCATATGTAGGTCGAAAATTAAATTATTCTCGCTTCTCATCGAGTAATTCCAAATTTATAAGATCAAAAAGCACATGAAAAGATTTGTTTGATCCCTCAGACAATGCATAGGATATACTCTCGCTCGTCTGAAGTACCCACGCGAGCTCTCTCACCCTCCCGGTCCCTTCTTTTCTCTCTCTTCCTGTATCTCGAGCAGCTCTCCTCATTGATATCTTCCTCGAGTGGTGGCGGTCGAATCGTTGCGTGAACCGCTTAGATTTTGGCGTCTCGTTGCGAAATCCGATACGTGGGAAAAGATCTCGGAATTCCGAAGCGGCTTCCTCTTTTTTCTCTCCCTCTCTCGCTCCAACCCGCGCAATTATCGCTCTGCGGTCACGTGCGAACGGACCTCTGCGCCGTCCTCTTTTTCGCGCCGTTTCGAACGTCGTCGCGGCGCACCCGACTCCTCGTGCGCGTGCACTCGCCAATGGGCGCGACAGTGTAAACCATAATCCTCCCCCCCTCGGGTGTGGACGCGCATTTTTCGCGCGACGTCTGTTATAAGAAAGAAAGGCGTCGGAGGGCTGTTTTCGCGCCGTCATCGATCTTAATTTCGATCCCCGCAGCTAATTATTGCCGCTGTCGCGGGGGAACAAAGGCCCGCGCCGGTGTTTTTCTCCGTCCCTCCTCTCGTTCAAGGCTAATCGACTTTAAAGCGCGCGCTCCGAAAAAAAGGCGCATTTACCGCGGGCTTTTCGCGGACGGTAAAAACGCGCGACCAATCGCCGGGCAAATATGTACGGAGCACCTCCGCCTCGTCGCTCTATCGATATTAACGGGAATCGATTCGTCGCGCTGCCCCGCTGTTCCGCCGCCGCTCGCTTTGTAGCTTCTTTGTTTCCCCGGTGATGGGTTGCTCCCCCTACAAGGAACGTCTTGCTTGTTTATTTGTCAAATGCACTCGTGATGACGTTATTATTTCCTTTAGTACATACATCACATCTCCACCTCGTACTACCTACCTATATGTATTCGCTACGCACCACACGTGTGTACAACAGTGTAGAAGAGAAAAAGTACTTCGGGGTTTGATTAAGGAGAAATCACCTCTCCGCTCGGAATTGAAATTACGCAGACACAATTGAATCGTCCGCGACATTACACTAAAACGCAGCTCCGATATCGACGACACGACGACTTGAATAAGCGATTATTCCGGGAAAGGTTCCTCCTTGACGTATCTCACAGCGCGATCGGGCTCCTTCGCTTTTCTCGCCTATTATGTTATGCCGAAAGCTCTCGTAGGCCCGTACGATTCGGATGCTCGACGCGTCGCGCGCCCACGCCACCCTAATAAAACGGGCGGTGCGTGCGATGAAAAATCCGTGGCGTCATAATCCCGAAGGGTCCCACGCTTCTTCGCCGCGCGACGCACCAGGTGGATTTTTTCCTCTCTCTCTCTCTCTCTTTTTCTCGCGGGCACGGGTAACGCGAGAAGGGAAGAGAAGAAGCCCCCGCTGGAAATTCTCCGGCATCGCCGCCACGGAATTAATCTGTGAACGCGGATCGATCGAGAGCTGGCTCACTTCCTTCCCAATTTTGTTATTCTTCGAGTTTTTTTTTATTTTAACTTTGATCCTTTCTAAATTTTGCACACATGTTGAATTGAAATGCTTATAAATCTCACTTGAAAAGTTCTATCGTTATTAGGGATTGGCTTGGATTTTGGAGCAATGAAATTGTAATAAAGGTCTTAATAACATTCGCACCCTAACAGCAAAAGTAATTCTTTAAGAATTCTGTTATGTGAATTTTGTCACAGATGTCACACGAAAGAGCTCTTCACGAACTCTTTTTGCTGTTAGGGGCAGTCATCTATGAAAAAACCGCAGCATTTTTTTATTCGAGTTTCTCATTTATCACAGCGGGTACTCTTCGCGTGCGATTATAGAATTGCGGAAGTAAAAAAAAAAAACGGAAGTGCGCATAATATACGAGGCGAGCGTAGGCCGAGTTGATCGATCGCGGCGTCGAATTATCATGCGGCACGCCGATTTAGAAATTGCGGTAAACGTTCCGGCGTCTTATCACTCATCCGCGGAATTTTTGCGATAAATCGCCGGTTTTCCCGCGATGCGATATTCCGCGGATCCGCCGATCCCGTGGTAAAAAGGGCCCGCCGAAATTTACCGTTACTCACGACGGCGAAAGGCGATCGCCGCTTTCCGCGCGCGCGCGCCCATCGTGTGCATTCATAACTCATAAACTATATATGCGCGCCGGCTCCAATCGTTATCGGGCCTAATGATTCCGCGCATAAAACCCGCGCACGATGTTTCCACCCGTTTGAGCGGCGAGAGAGCGCGCCCATGGGCGATATCACTGACGCCTTGTCCCGCGGCGGCGGGCGGAAAGAGCGAGGCGCCGAGAGATCGCGTGAGAAAATCGACCGCGATGGCCGATCTAATCCAAGCGGCTCGCGCGTCTCGTCGCTCTGGACGCCCACAATTTTCCCGCGAAAGCGCCGCGATGTACAAGTGCGAGCGCTATGGTAAACGTAAGAGACTGTGACGACGGCCCCGTGCTTGATGTCGATGATAAACTGTCGACCCTAACGATAAAAAGCACACTTCATAAAATGTATTTCGGTATTTTGCAACGAAGTGTAGTGTAATTCAAATCTGGCGCGAAGAAAAGCGCTTGTTTTGTTACGAAGAAACACTTTTATGAAATCAACTGCGAAAGAAAAGTACTTTTCGTAAATTTCACGGGAATCTTGTGATTTGCGTTTTTTCTTCAGAGGACTTCATGCAATGTGCTTTTTTTCGTGCTTGTCTTCGCGGGTAAATTGAATCGTGCTTTTATTCATTAGGAGCTGAGAATACGATTGCACCTCAAAAATAATATTATAATCAGTTGAATTATTATACGATAGAAATTACTTAAAAAGAATAGATATTGAACTGTTCGACTACCTTTAAATTCGGTTAGTACAGTTGAATTAGTCGCAGTTTGTAAAAAGCTCGACACGAAGCTGAAAAAGAGGAGCAGTATCTCCTTTGTCCCTCGCAAGCCTCCTACTCCCTATCTCAT
Source organism: Eurytoma californica (assembly GCA_035586675.1). Lineage (NCBI taxonomy): Eukaryota > Metazoa > Arthropoda > Insecta > Hymenoptera > Eurytomidae > Eurytoma > Eurytoma californica. The sequence continues at coordinate 24,469,529 of JAXIUT010000009.1, read as the reverse complement.
TGTTACTCCGTGTTCCCGGCGTTGTATCTCCTCTCGTTACCCGGCTTGACTGGTAAAAGAAAAAGGGGGATAGGCACGGCCGGCTTAAAAGAGTCGGCGAGCGTCGTTGCGGGCATCTCCGTACCAGCGTAAGACCAAGTTTGGACCGCCGGGGCCTTAATAGATGCAAGCAGGAAGTCCGACATTGGCTTAATACGGAAGTTCTCTCCCTCTCTCTCTTTTCCACGGCTGCCCTCTCTACCTATAACTCTATACGAAATGGCCTTTCCGTGATTATTTCGCCGCTTCGTTGCTTGAGAATGGCGCCGGAGGAATCCCGAGGCTCCGCGAGTTTCTCGCGGCTCCTCGAGCCCAAGAAGGAATGACGCCGATTTTTGCGCGCGCACATCCGCGGACTTTATCGCGGACTTCGGTGCGTCCCTTTTCCGCGATTCCGTAAGGGCAGATGCGCAGGCTCGATTCCCGCGTGATTTAAGCACCAACAGTTTCCTGTTTCTTAATGAGAGTCGAATTATTTTCGCGAGCGCGTATTTTTTGAAGAATAATTTTCGAGTAGGATCGAATTGCTCAACAGAGCTCGTTTTAACGATGCGATTATGACTTTACTATGTACCGGAAGAGTCACATTTATATCTCTGATATTAATATTAAAACATAATCCCTCCTGCACCTGATCGCGAGCCTCGAGGAGGAGAAAAAGGGCTAACACGAGGAGATTAGAATATAATAGCGGCGTATCTGAATATCAACCGAGATCGTAAACGCTGCGGCAGATAAGCATCCACTTTAAAATCCGCGACAGTACCAGTTGACACTTCAATTCCGCCAGGAGGAGAAAACACTACTAATCTGCAAGGGTAGCCTCTTAATTAAATTAATTTTTTTCCCACGCTAACCGTAAAACACCCGAGCGTAAACACCGATAAGCGCCGCGTAAAACAAAAGATCTCTCCCATTAATTAACGCAATCTGGCGGTGACGATAAGATCGAACCGCCGAACCAGTCTATGCGCGTCCGTCCTATATTTAGCGAATAGAGCGCGTTCCGCGGACGGGCGATAGCCATTCGGAAATTTCGGACGTTTTTCTCACACTCCCGCCGGCGGGAAAGGAAGTGGGCTCCGGGTCAATCTTAGGACGGCGGGCGCGTGTCGATTTTTCGTTTCCCACGTGGCCCGAGGACTTATCAGCCGGCCCGTTAAAGAGCACTTGGAAAAAGGCGCGCGCGTCTCCTATCGTAACACCTCTTATCGTGGCTTCGCTTCTCTTTGCGGTCAGGCCGCTTCCTCTCGGTCTTGCGCGTATCAGGCGACGAACCTTGTCAGCCTCCGGGCCTCTCTTTTCCACGTCCGATTTCTTCCCTGTTTCGTTGTATTTATACATTTTTTTTATACCAAATTTCGTGGTCGACTGTTTTTTTTCCTTGTTGAAATAGTAACGAACTGATAATCTCGTTTTATTTCGGGAGAAAGAAATTAGATAATTTCCTGAAGTACGGTTAATAATTATAGTAATTATGGCGAGGCAAAATATCGATTAGCGCAGGTCGTACACACGATGGATACAAATGGCGAGAAATTGAGAGGTAACCCCGGGATGGTTGTATATCTGGGCTTATCTGGCTGTCGACGGAAGTAACAACGATCGATAACTAATTTACCGGGGCCATATCGATCTCGTATTAACGAGCCTTCTATTAGTCCTACGGGGGCCGGTTTTACTCCTTCGTCTCGCACGATAGCACTCTGATAATCCTGCATCAGCCCTCCTCTTTATCGCCTCTTAATTACGAGAAGTTCGCCCTGTTTCCAGCCTTTTATTCCAGTGGCTTCCGATAAATCTGTTCTTTATTGTACTTACATCTCTACATATACGTATTATTTACGTAGGATGTATTACTACCATTTTTCTCAAAATTTTAATAAATTTATAACATTTTATGTCTTGTTTTACTCTTACAACTATATACTTTCTGACTTTCTGCAGCATTTTTTTCCAATGTGCTATTGCAACGTTCCTTTAAGTCACTTTTAAGTATAAACGACTTTAATCAATCAACTGAAATTAATTTATAATTTTGTAATCAAAAATTATTATTCTAATAATCCATTCTTAACATTCGAGATTTGCACTTAGTAATATTACTTGGCACATTCACCGCCAGGTGGATCCTGAAAAGTCTATCCTGGTAACAAATCTGCTGCCTCAGTTTTATATGTAAGTCGCCCGAAGATCTAGTTGAGTCAGGGGTTTCGTAGACTTTCAAAGAAAGCCACTGGTGCCTCGTATAATTGCTTATCATACAGCATATTAATAAGTTTTATAATTAAAATTGTTGGGATGCCCTACATTAATATAGTAATCAATATCATTAAAATTACTGAATTTAATTTAATATTAAGTAATACAGTTATTATTCTCTAGTAAATTTACACAAATAAATCTTGAAACAAACTTGTTGATAAGACGTTCATCAAACCGATCGATTAAAAATTGATTAGACCCACAACCCTCAAATTATTCATTCCATTCATCGAACGGTTTATCGCTCTTTTAACGATTGGGTACATAAAGGTGCGCTCGAGACGCCAAGGTCTGCAGATCGCGAGAAGAATCTCTGATTGCGCGGAATGAAGCACACGGCCATCGACGTCCCACTGTCGTGCGTTCGAAAATGGGCAGAAAGTCGGCGCGCGCGCGCGCACGCGGCAATGCGGTATGTCGCTCTGGCGACCTAACGATTCCCCCCTTTATAACCGGCGCAACCATCATAATCCAGCGCGTAATCCGTCGTAACGAGGCTCATCAGTCGCCTCGCGCGCTGCGTACTCTCCTGCCTCCGCTCCTCTTTGTCTCTATCCTTTCTTTTCTGCGCGCGCGGGAGATAACAAACGGCCGAGTCGACGGGTGAACTCGTGATAAATGGAATTGTTACTGCAGTTTGTACGACGAAACGGCGAGCTAGTTTTTGCCGAAAGACCAAAACGTCTTTCTTTATGACTCTTTACTGCTCGTCAGTTTCTTTTTGGTCGTGATAATGGACGACGGATCAATATTTACAGTGCGTCGAAATGTACCTTCAACAATTGCATGAGATATTAATAAACAAATTTATTAACGATTTCTTAATAAAAATTTCTTTTGCCAATGAACATATCGAGTTCCCTTGTGGCTCTCCTGGATGAAATATAGTCTCGCGGCGCGACTCTTCGGATTCATTGAATAATGACTTTATTACCAATTATCAATGGTAGTTACCAGATGTCCTCTCCCCCCATTACGTGCTTGGCTCTCGGTCTCCTCTTCGCTGCCTTTGCTCAATCTTCGGTCCCGCGGGTATGGTTTTACTGAAGATTAAATTCAATTGATAACAAGCCTTTGATACGTGATTGATTTTCTCGAATACTCCCAACCAAGATAGCGCAAGCGAAATAAAAAAAAACCCATGATCGATCGATACGAGCTTCAAACGCTAGCGGCGTCCTAAACAAAAAACAAATGCAATTCTAACGAAACGGTACGTTTTTCAGGCTTCCGAGGTGACCAGTGCCAGGAGAACATCGACGACTGCGTGGGCAACCTCTGCCAGAACGGGGCGACCTGCATCGACCGGGTGAACGAGTACTCGTGCCAGTGCCCGCCGGCGTTCACCGGGCTCCAATGCGAGCACGACGTCGACGAGTGCTCGGTGAGGCCGTCCCTCTGCCACAATGGCGCCACCTGCACCAACAGCCACGGCAGCTACTCGTGCATCTGCGTCAACGGCTGGACCGGGCCCGACTGCAGCGTCAACATCGACGACTGCTCCAGCGCGGCGTGCTTCAACGGGGCCACTTGCATCGACAGGGTCGGCAGCTTCTTCTGCCAGTGCACTCACGGAAAGACTGGTAAGTCACATTCTTTTTTTTTTTTTTTTAACTTGAGTAATCGATTTTTACAAATTACAGTATTTACTAAAATTTAAAATTGCATATCAAAAAGTCCTTTGTAAAGAATATAAAATCACAAAGATCATAGTCATTTTAAGGTAGCTCCTCAAAAATAGCAAAAATGGCAGATCACTGTAAAATTAAACACTGTTATTCTTGAGGTCTTGATAAACAAATTGGTATGGTTTAAAATGCAAGTTGTCAGGCAAATAATTGAAATAATAACGATTGAAAATGTATGTATTAACATGAGTTTATATGGGAGCCATGTCGCAGATGTTAAAAATATTAAAATTGATATACTTAAAAGTGGAAAATCGATATAAAAAATGAGATATAGAAAGAAAAAATTCCTATTTTGACGATTCTTTTAAAAAATATGATGATAATTAGGCAAAATAAAAAGATATTTCATGCTAAAAGTATAACATTTTATGATTTGACTCATTTTTTAACCTAAAATGCACAATCCGCGAAACATAAAAATAAAAATAAACATTATAGTTCATGGATATACTTGTTCTAATTGATCTTTAAATTCATAGTTTCATTTTATATGTACTTGAAAATCATTTACGCGATTTTAAAAGGATTTTACTTTGAGTCACTTCATTGTCTTTGAGGAGCTACCTTAAGTGAAAGATAAAAAATATTGCACATTGGTAATATCACATAATAATGTCTGCAGTTATTACTTAAAAGCTAGTTAATTACACTTTTAAGTAAGTCAGAAAAATTGTAAAAGTAAATGTAAGAGTAAATTTTTAATTTTTCTCTTAATAAAACGCTGCACGTGTTGATGGAACTGCCTGCTGTTTTTTTTAATCAATCGTGGGAATTGAAGGATAGCATAATTTTTGAGCTAGAATCACGGGAATGCGGAGTATTTTACGAATGCAATTTTTAGTATCGGTAACAAACGGTGAAATATGGCTCAATTTCGAAAGAGCGCCTTCGCCGACAACTAATCGCGCGTATAATTCAATCAGATCGGTTTATTTTCGCGGGAAAAAGCGTGATAAATTTATTACGAGCCATCGCGCTGCATCATTCCGCGAAACAACTCGTCGAACCGCTGCTTTTTTTTTAAATCCAGTTACATCGTAATTTCGTAATCCGAGCGCCGATATAAATTACGGCAATTATTTTTCAGCTCTCGCGGCGAGCGCCTAACGAGGGAGCGCGAGGCAAGGTCGCGCTGCGAAAAGATGCCCCGCGACGCGTGCGGCGCGCACCTGCACGCGCCATAATCGGCCGCCGGCCTCGCGAGAGGAGACGCGGAATCGGATAAGCCCGTGCGCGCTTTTCCATTAAACGAGCCGCTCGCCAGGCGGATATTAAATTATGGCACCGCGAGAGAGGCTCAATGGATGCGCCTGCGCTTTTTTTTTCTGCGCGCACAGTTGAGCAACGCGCACGCAGCTCCGATGCAAATTAGTTTGTTCCGAGCGATGAATACGGCCGGGGAGCTAAATGATCGCATTGTGTTCGCGCGGAGATTTCGCGAATAAATCGCGGGGATCGATATTGCGGCGACGGGACGAAACGGAGAAATCGGCTACCGGCTGTTGGCGAGGTTGCGCGATCGCCGGGGGAGCAGGTGCGCGCTTGTTATCTTGTTTGATAACCGGATTTTTCGTAACTGCCCGTGTATCGTTCCATTTATCTTTCTTTCTCGAGACGGTCTTGAATTTTTTTTTTCAACGAAGAGCATGCGTAATTTCGTAAAATGCTTGAGTCTTTGATTAACTGAGATTAGTTTTGGCGGATGATGACCTTATTTAATATACGTTGATAGCCAGTGCAATATATTACCTGTTAAAGGTCGTCGATGTCTTACGAATTGAATTAATTTTAATTAAAAAACATGTAGTCAATTTTTTAATCGAATTCTTAGTATTCCATCGTAATCAATTATGTATTGAATAAACAGTACAGTTTCATATTTGTACTAAAAATTCTTTAGTTGACAGTTTGAAAAGTATATCATTAACTTACTTTTTGACGGTAAAATAACTCGAATAAACATTGTACGTTCGCACGGTCTGTAGGAATAGCGCCATAAAATCCCGCGGAACGCAACACGAGCCTTATCTCCCGGTGGAAAGGAGTGAGCCGTTGGCTGCCCCCAAGATGGACATCATTAAGGGGGTCGAGCTCATCGACAACCTGCAAGAGCGCGCAAGGAGCGAGAGGGGGTCGAGTACACAGAGCTGGCGTAATTGCACCCGCGCGCGAGTGACGAATCCCACTTTCGTTTTTCGCGCGAGCTAAATTGCTGAAATTGCTCTCGCCTCGGGTCGCCGATTCTTATCCTCCCGACCCGCGCGATCGCCGGCGATACCGAAGTTTTTTGGGTTCTTGTACTTTCTTGGAAAAGGAAAAAGCGAGACGCTTTCGCGAGATTGATATATAAATTTTCAACGACCGATAGTAAATGAATGCTAAGTGTGCGCATACTGTAGAATGTAATTTTTTAGTAAATAATTGCGATTATTACGTGAATTTTGAATTTAAGTGCGAATGAAATTAAAAAATTCTTTTCTGTTTTCAGGTTTACTTTGTCACTTAGACGACGCATGCACATCTAATCCGTGCCATCAAGATGCTGTATGCGACACTAGTCCCATCAACGGTTCCTACACGTGTTCATGCACAAGCGGCTACCGCGGCATCGATTGTTCCGAGGATATCGACGAGTGCAAGCAAGGTACGCCATTCTGTTCGCACAAGGAAATTTTTAAACTAACCAGCTTCTGCATTGAATGTTATACAATACGGTTAATCCCTATTTTTAATTGAAACTTCTACCCTGAGAATGAAACCGTCTGAAAAATCGTACCCTTCTAAAATTGAATAAGTAAATTTCACTGAAATTTCATTTATGCAAATTTTATATAGTTTATTTCAGTAAAAATCTGTTCACTTTAATTTTAATTTCGTTGGACTCTTTCACATTATGAGATACTTTGCAATTGTTACAGGTGAAGCTAATTTTTTAAGAAAATTTTGAATTATACTTGGTGAAACCAGAATTGTAAACGACCCGACCTTGATCATAACTTCGGTTCTAATGAATTCAAGTTTACGTGGATCCCGTTTTCCATTAAGGATCGATATTAATGGTCGATGCCTCCGAAAATCCGAAGCTTGAATCTTACGGAGACACGCGCACTAATACCGCAGGCCGAGAGTCGCGCGCGAGCTTTGGATTTTGATTAATGAAAGGGCGAGCGGCGCCTTAAATCACCGCTGCTCGTTTCGGCACGTATAACGTGCCCCCGTCGCTTAGATCCGCAGCCCGATAAAACGCCGGACCCGTCTCCTCTCTTCCCTTCCCTCCCGGGGCCCCTCGCGATGTAGATTTCGACCGCGGGCCAATATTATTTTGTAATAATTGAGATGGATTTACTAATTATGGAAGAGTCTCGTAAGCATATTTCACCGAGGGAGAGAAGAGATTCCGATCGCCCGATGTCGGACACGGGGAATTACCATTTTACGTTTCTTAATTATGTCGTTATTAACATTTTCGACGCGGGGTCGAAAAAAAATGCAGCATTAGAGCGGAGCACGGTAGTGATAAATTCTCGTGGCAGTCCGCCGGTAACACTGACAAATTTCACGAAATTATTTCCAGAAACGAAAGGCGGTGTCAAACGAGCGTTTGCTTCGATTTTTACAAAGCAGTCGCTCTAATTTATGCGCGGGGAGAAATACTTCTAACTGTAAAGCGAAGGATATTTCCTCGATTGATCGGTCATCTCGTCAAAAGTCAATCAGCCTCGCCGAGAGCGCGTGTGGGAAAGCGCGGGATTTCACGAGGCCTCGCCGGCTAATCGGGCCGTTTTCAGCGGGACTCACGATCTCGGGGGCCCTGTGCGGATCGGGCAAATTGAAAACTCGCGCGCTCGATCGAATCGTCGAGCCGCCCCCTCGGTATGCTTTGTTTTTTTTTCGCGTGCGACTTAGCCGCACGAAAATTCGATCACGAGGTTATGCTAATCAGAATTATTGGCGAGTCGTGTGGTTCTATCGTGAGTCAAGCACTGAATTAACAGCGAATTAGCAATTTTACTTTTTTTTTTGTTAAAAAAAATATTTAAGTTTTAAAAAAATTAATTTTTAATCAATGAATGATTTATAGCTATTTTTTGAAGCGAATGAATTGATTTAGTATTTCTTCATTGATATCTCGAGTTAGCAATTAAAATTAAGAGTCATAAATTACATGCAATTATTCAGATTTATGAACTGAGTGAACAGTGTCGCACTCATAAATTCTTTCCAAATCGGAACGTTATTTTTACTCCTCCGCAATTACTGCTAAAGTTGTCATTCGTAATTTCAGTGCGCGAGGCCGATGATTTTTTTTCCCTCGCTACCTCGTTTTATTTCTTGTGTTAAATTTCTTCTCACATACTCGTGTCGGAGGACGAAGTTACAAACACTCTCGGAGAAATTACCGATTCCACCCATCGCCTATACATAATTGTTGACCGCTACGAACGAAATTAACGTGCCCCTTCTAAAAAGCGATAATTTTACAGCTTTCACGTTCATTAACCTTTTTTTTTGAAAACAGTATATAAATACAAAAAAATAAATAAGAGTACATTTCGCAAGATCATGACTTACGCTTCGTAAATAATGAAGAACCTGGTGTCAATTACACAGCAATTACAATCCTCAATAAAAGTAACGTTACGGCGAGGAAAAAAACATAGAGGCGCGTGTAAAAAGCACACAAAAGCGATCTCTCTTAAAGTAGCTCTCGATTCCATCTCAATTCGAGAGACGTCCAAACAGCAATCAAGCGCAGTCATAAACGTACATTCGAGGGGGGGGGGGGAGGAGGGGGGAATTAAATGCTCGAGCCCCGGCGCTCGGGGCTCGCGGAACTCCGAGGCGTGGACGCCGTGCGCGCGACACAAAGGCGGAGGTGCCTCTGATTATTAATGAAGTGTCTTTGTCCCTTGTGCGCGCGCGACGGCCGGTTAATGCGCCTCGCGAGCCCCCATACCGACTCCTTATTTATCGCCCGAGCTACTCTCCGCGCCGTGCGGTGCGTACGTCATTACGCTTGACAATCGCGGGGGAAAAATCCCGGCCTTTGTTTATAGTTGCCTTTAGCGTTGCTTTTTCAATGCTCAAAATTGTATGGGCGAACGACTTGACAATCGAGCTATCGGATTTCATGATTTATTCCTGTGTTAATTATTCTTATAATATTGTAACTGCATAGCGTCCTTTTCTTTTTACCAAACTCGAATAATTAAACATATTTTGGTTCGACACTGATCTTCTTTTCGAATAATAATTAGATTTTTTTTTTTTTGAAATGTTTATATCGATGTTAATGAATACAACTTGGTGTTACTTGTTTACAATCTCCTTTAACTTAGTCTGACTGCTTTTATTTATCTTCTGTGTTAATTTATTATTGTATTGTTTTTATTACATGCTAATTTATTATTGTCGCTGTCCTCACTTATTGTGAGTTACAAGTTTTTAATGCAATTGACAATGTTTATATTGTTTCTACAAAACAAAACAAGCTAAACAAAAATTTTACAATATTGACGATGTTTTAACTTTATAACGAAAATATTTAGTGCTTGAAAAGGATAACGAACAAGTTATCGAAACATTGCGCAACCATTAATTAACACCAAGTTGTACTCATTAACATCGATATTTAAACCTTTCCAAAATTATCCAAGAATGAGTGACAAGGAAATTCGATTGAAAAAATAATTAGATTTATTGCAGGTGTAAATAATACACCCATAAAACAGGTTACCATTATCATGCATAATTATTTATCACAAAAAGAACACTTTGTTCGGGTATTGGTCCGTACCTTGATATTTATTATCTAGAGTAGCGTTACTTCAAACTTTGAGTCCAAGAACTATATTTTACCTTTAAAAGGTACACATTACCTCATGCTCTCCGGTCGCTCTGCATACAAAATTGCACGGGCATCCCAATGCCGCGTTCGCCCCTCGGCTCTTCCCCGCGTGCCCGAACTATTACCGTCGTACCGTTCCCAACGCGCGTCGCAGCTATTCTCGATCCGAAACATGATTCATTGCTCGCGGAACGATTTATACCTCGCTCCTTCAAAAAGAAGTAAATAAAAACACGGGATATAAGTACTTCCTACTCGGGTCCGCGTGATTTCTCGCCCGGCGATCGATCAGCATTAGCGCGCAGGGGCGAGGGCTTTTCGGCGCCTCGGGGCGAAGATCGCGATAAGGACTAGATTAGAGACGTTATCATTACGGCTTCGGCCAGCGGGCGTAATTTTCGCCGAGGGCATTCCGCGGGAATGAAATGACGGTGGACATGATCCGATGGTTGTACACATGACTTTCTTCGTGATCGGCGTCAAACGGTTCCTCGCTTTCCTTTTACGTTGATACGCCGCTTGTTAGATGCTTCGTCAACTTGTACGCGCACTATTCTTGTTTGTTTGTTTGTTTGTCGGCATCGATCGGTTAAAAAAAATTCGAATTTTAGAAAGTTTCTAATTACCTTGAGTAAATATTTCACAATGACTGTATGGCTAATTCACCGGCGAGGGATTTGTAAAAGTAATTTAATAATGCTTTTGAAATCGAACAATAACATTCAATTACAATATTTCGCATCATTTTAATTCAGAAGTTTCTCTTAATTATTTAATCTGGAAGCTCGGACTTTCTCTTACTCCATTCGTGATAGCGTCTAATGGATTCATTCTCATCATTATATCCCGCATGCTAATTCTTCATTTAAGAATTTTTACTTTATGAAATTAATGTAACTAAATAATCGAGGATGAAAAAATCGTAAACTTTCTATAGCTCGTGCAATTATTCAAAACAAAATTTGTTCGCAATGCACTGCTAGTTTGCATACATACACGCACACTTAAACCTTGACGCGCCGTGAAATTTTCTCCGTTACAAATTAGATTTTCATCCTAATTGAGATAATTTGCGTTAACTAAACCTAAAAGTCGATCCCCTGTAATTGAACACTTCGGGAGTTTCCCTTTCGACACACATAATTGGTTCACCGATCTTGCCCAAGAACGAAAAAAAGGAGGCGACTCTACACCTCACGGTCGCCGACGGAAACTCGCGGCGGACCTTTGGAACGGGTATGTCGACTTTTATTTCGGCCCTTTCTCCGCGCGTTCGCCGCGCTTATAAATATGTAAGGCGACGTTCTCCGGGCGACGCTAGAAAAAAAAGGGATAAGGGAGGAAAAAAAAGGTGCGGGGGACCACCGTGATCGGTTTCTTGTCGCGCGAGTTACACACAAGTTACGCATTGCCGGACAAGCGCACCTCAGTATAGCCGTACGTGATATTTCGATTCCGTTTTTTTTTTTTATTTTACCTATAGCTATTGCCGATCGCTAATACCGGTGATTTCATCGCCTCGAGGATTGTCTCACACATTGTTCTTTCTTGTAGCGGCGGGCAGTTTCTTTCGGTAATTTGATAGGTTAAAAGGTAGGCGGTCTAGCACTCGATATCTCAGCCGACGCCGAATTGACGATCTTTGTACAAGCATTAAGAGCGCACACATCATCAGTCAATCCGCCTAATAAATCCATTAACAGATCGACGAATTTTTTCGCGAAATCCAAGTCCGTTCTTTGGTCTTAAGACACAACCGTACATTGCGCATAGACTTACACGCACGAAAGAAACGTCAATTATTGCTTAGCGTCTAAACAAAAAAAAGGTATAAATTGAGTAGCGCGAAAGTACGCGCTGAAATATCTCTCTTTCGAGCAAAAAACGCGCGCCGCGTATGTACGCACTTTCGCGTTCTCCGGGATTAAAAAAAAAAGAGCAACGACCAGCGGCGTAACAAAGGACCCCCCTACCCGATACGCGCGTATATAGGGAGCCGAAAAATCCTTGGTGCAACTTTCTCGGCGCGGCTACCTGCGCGAGGCTCCCCTTTCGGCCCGCCCGCCCGAGGAACAAAGGCCCCTCTGCGAGATTTCGGCACACTGTGTGTCGCGCGCGGGTAAGTCGATACTCCTGGGTCGCCCCCGCCTACCTGCGTCTCCTCCGCCTCCGGGAGGTGCGGGTCCTACTTGTACCGAGGGGCTCGCCTTGCACGGCCTCCATGCAGATGTTTCATCTTGAAAATCGATAGCCCCTCGAGTGCGATTTTGTTTATTTAACAAAAAATAAGTCAACCGCTCGATTCGAGTAAAAAATGAACCATAAAAAATTTGCTTGATGAAGTAATGTATAAGTTGCTTAAATTATATTGTAAGTTCCTGTTCTTCAGTACATTCATTCGTCGAACTTAGAGTGGCTCAATTTTTTCTCAAATAGAAGAGTGATCTTTCGTCATTTCACTATATGAGATTACTGCTTGATTTTTGATGCATTAAAAATGCATTTTAACTCATTTTAAACACTAGGATTTGATTATTATTATATATTAAAATGAACACATTATCTCCAGTCGGTGCATAATTCACTTTTGTTATCTCTCAGCGAAAAAAAATACGACTCGCCTCGAGAATTCTCCGTCGGTGGATTTTTCCTGAAAAAACAAACCGTCGCGTAATAACCCTTTGGCATCCGTGGAGTTGTATATGCACACCTACGGAGAGAGAGAGAGAAGCACGTGTCGAGGTAGCGCGTGGCCCCCTCAAGGCTACGCGCCATAATCTTGCCGTGGAAGTAAAAGGGCGCGCGGTGCACCGGTGGCAATTCGCGCGACTTTCCGCGAACTTACCTCATTATGCGCCGTGTTTAACCTCTCCGCGGCGCGAGGATAAAAAAACTACCAGTCGAAATGGGAAAACGGCAGTTTCAACTTACCCTCCGGGTGGCTACCGCGCAGTACCTTCGCGATTTTACGATTGCCCCGTCGTACGCCTCCAACTCGGTCCCGGCTGTAAACGCGAATAATTAAAACTAATCGATTTGAAAGCGCACGAAGTGATCCCTCATTGCTTCAAAAAGGATTACGCGCAAGTAAAGATGGAAGCCGCCTCGTAGGAGCGGGCCGAGGGATCGGAAGAAAGTACGCGGGGTCCATTAGGAAGGAGGCTGAAAAATGAGCGAGTTCGGTGCCGCGGATGCGAAAGACGGCACGGCCTACCGTTAGATTATTACACTTTCTATTTTGAGAGCCTGGAAGGAGATCAGCGGAGACTGTAGGTAAACGTGCCAGTGTTGCATAAAACCGCGCGCGCGCGAGCGAGCGATGGGCTGGTCGAGAGGAGTCGAGAAAGAAGCGAGGAACTTAATCTACCAGAAAATATGCAATCTAGATAATGACAGAGCGCCGCTTCGCCACCGGCCGAGCTTCATCACCGGCTGCGTTTATCATTAAAACAATTCGGTCCTCGTTTCGCGGCGACACTGTTTTGAACCTTTTTTCTTTTGCGGAAAATTAATTTTGTCCTGGCCTGTCGCCGTCCACTCTCATTCAATTTTGAGCACTGCTGCAGCGGCGACTTCTTATTCGTGGACTCGAAAATAATTTTTACTCCGTGTAGTTTGAATAATTTACATTATTTATTACTGACGAAGAAGTTGTGATTAGATGTAGGCTACTTATCAAAGTATCTTGCTTAGTAATTCGAAGCGAAAAATACGCGTATATTTAATAGTTGCTTTGAAAGTTCGATGGCAAGAAGCCGAACGTCCCGGTCAATCTGGCCTCGTTAAAAGGCACTCCGCCCGTCGGAGGCGTACGAAAAACTCCCGACGAGAATTCGCCAATTAAGGTACTTTATTATGCATTTGTCGCTGTCGCCGCTGCGGCGTAGGGGCGCGCGTCGTCCACGGGCCGCGGCTTCGCCATTCTGCGCACGTTTGCCGATTCGCTTTAATTGTCACTCGGCTCGTTTATAAGCGGCGACTCGCTAGTCGCCCTGTACATAAAGAGGTATGTCGGATTTTTACCGGTTACCGGCGCTCGCATGGTTCGCAATTCGCCTCGCTCCGATCTCGGCTTTCCTTTAGCGTCGCGATTTTCTACTGCACTCCGTTTTTCAATTTCAATTTCCTTTCGATAATTGCTTTCTCGCGGAGAAACATACTAAAATTTTTAGACTAGATTTTGGTGGAGTAAGTGTGCACAGATAAGTTCAGAGTTAGAAATAATCTTTTTTTAACTAAAGGGCTTATTGTCACTGCTCCGAAAATGCTGAATTGGTCGCTTTAAATTTTTCACAGGACTATTAAGTTTTATTATTTAGGAGAGCTTAAAAATTTCAACACTTTTTTAAAAACTACGAAATGCTTTAAAAAGTTCAAGAGCTTTTGTGGATCGTACTAGTAATTTTTAAAAATAAAAAAAAGCTAAATAAATCGAAATATTTTCATTGCAGATATCATTAAAGAGTAAACGCTGTAATTGAAATCTTAGTAATCTCTATCAGAAATTTATTAAAGATTTTTAAACGCGACTATTAATTTTCAGTAGAAGCAACCCATAAACGTCGCATCGACAAAGATCGCCGATAATGAAATATCAATAAAAAAAAATAGACTGCAACAGTTACGGGAGGGAATTTAAAGGCGTGCGTACACACGCGAGAAGCCGATAATTGCGCTCGCACGAGCCCCGCCGCCAGGTGAAAGTCACGATCTATCGCGGCGAGTGGGTGACCGCCTATATGCCGCGCGGAGGCATCGACGTCCTGAGGTCGATCGATAGAAAGTTTCCACGTTACCGTGTGAGAAAAGTGTAAGAGGTTTCCCTTTTTTGACGCGATGAAAGATGCATGTCCCCGCCTGCCACGGCGGTTCCGACTGTCGCGAAATCCAGCCGCCGATTTTATCCGTCAATCTACACCCACCGCCGCACTCAGTGCAGAAGCTCAATTATATTACGTAACCCCCACATGAATATTTATATATACCCAAACGCTTAAACTCGATTTGCTCGAGTGTAATAAAATTTACGTTAAGGATGGAGACTACTCGAGATTTTTTTTCTTTATTTTTCTTTATTTTTATCGTAGACCTTTTTTATCGTAGACTGATTTTAAAAATAGTACTGGCGATGAAATATTTCATCTACGTACTTCAGATTAAATATACCATTTCTAATGTTTAACGTTGGAAACTACTCGAAATACGTTAAAAGATCAGATTTTTTTGCTGCCAATTTTCTTAAAAATGACCTACAATAATTCCACACCACAAATCTTTTTATTAAGTACATTATAAATGGTATATTTAATCTGAA
>JAXIUT010000009.1:24408201-24454272 GCA_035586675.1 Eurytoma californica | reverse complement strand
CTTAAAAATGACCTACAATAATTCCACACCACAAATCTTTTTATTAAGTACATTATAAATGGTATATTTAATCTGAAGTACGTAGACGAAATATTTCATCGCCAGTATTATTTTTAAAATCAGTCATTTTTACAGTTCAAAGTGGATTCTCTCTGCTTCTTGAAAGCTCTATTTAGACCAATTTTCTTAGTTTTTCTGCTATTTTTTTGATAAAATATTATTCATAAGGTCTACTATAAAAATAAAGAAAAAAAATCTCGAGTAGTCTCTATCCTTAAACGACTTTTGTTTTTTTTATCCCGCGCACGCGAATTATGTATTTTATATGTGCGTGCACTACCCTTAAATCTTTTTTCCGTTGATTATTGCAGGATCGCCATGCGAGCACGACGGCATCTGCGTGAACACGCCGGGCTCGTTCGCGTGCAACTGCACGCAGGGCTTCACCGGGCCGCGCTGCGAGACCAACGTGAACGAGTGCGAGTCCCATCCGTGCAGGAACGACGGCTCCTGCCTCGACGATCCGGGGACCTTTCGATGTGTCTGCATGCCAGGTAAGTGCGGCCTCCATTTTTTCTCTCATTACACACTCTTTCGTCCCGCCGGTGACTCGGAAGGAGCTGCGGCGTATAATTAATTGCCTTCTTAACAGTCGCGCCGGCCTATCGTAAAAGCCGGCCGTAATTAATTTCTTACTTCGGTTTTAGCGGCTCATTTTTTCCATTCCTGTTTACAATGCCGCGCGACTCTGACTTCCTTTCGCCTTTGCGCGCTACCGGTGCGTTAAGTGCCTCGTAATCTCTAGATAACAGCGAGAGTAAATTGCACGTCGCTTTTGATCGCTCGACATTAAACAAAATAAGTCTTGCAACTGTTTAATTTCGCAATTGTGAGGTACAAAAGGGAATTCCAGTTGCGAAATAAATGTAAAAAAAAGTTCCTCGAGCAGCCTTTATCGATCAATTTAATAAGCGAAACGCGACAAAGGGCGAGCCAAGACAATCGCCGATAGCCCCGTAACTCAGTCCGACTGTCTGTCGGACGCCGAAAGAGAAACCACTCCCTCGTGAAAGAGCCAAGCGGCGAGAGAAGTCGCGCGATAAATTCCTCGGAGATGACAGTTGCGGCGCGACGCGTCCGAGATATACTTTATGCAGACCGTCTAATTGTTTGACGTTCGCGCGAGAGCGGGAAAACGCCCCCTTTCAGCAGGCTCGTTATGCGGCGCCTTTTGCCGGCTGCCGCGACAGCCGGGAAATCGAGGCGCGAGGGGATACATCGAGGAGACGCCAGATTCTTATCTCCTTTAGCCGGGGCTCTCGTTAAGTGAAAGTCTTCTGCTGCTCGATTTTGCGTTTGTTTGCCGACCGACTGTCCCCTTCTTTTTCCTCCTTTTGTCCGCGCGCACCCGATGTCTGTCCTCTCCTTTTTCCTTTTATTTCTTCAAAGATATACCTTATTTTCTTTGCTTATATTTTCTTTATTTTTTGATTATTTTTCTTTATCTTCTCCGGTAGGTATAAGTGATAACGAGCGATTACGTTTTGCCGTGACGAAATACGATGCAAAAGGCCGGGACTTTCACTGCGCGTATCGTCGCTGATAAAAAATTTACTCGAGCAGCGCACGAGACCCCATGGCGCGACAAAATGAAACACCGAGCTCCGCACGAGCTGCATCCGCGAAATCGCCGCCATCAATTATGCCGCCGCGGCGTCACACGCGAGCCAGCGCTCGTGCACGCCCCATACGTCTAAACGGCGATTTCTCAAGCCGTGGAAAATTATTTAATTCCGAAATAATAAAGCGAGGCAGCTCCAGCCGAAGGTTAAGGTCCGGCATCCGGCATATATCGATCGTTTCTTTAAATAAATTCAACTCGTCCGATAAAGTCACAACGCCTCTCGTTAATATCACGCGAGTTGCGCGAAACGCGCGGAGTGAATTGCCTCGAATGCGGGATAAAAGTCGTTCGTACAATTCAATTTGAAGAATAAATCCTCCCGCGCTTTCGACGATCGTTAAGATGGAAATTATAGATTTACATAAATCAGAGGGAGAGGAGAGATAAGAAGGCATCTGTTGCCAAGGAGGTGGCATGCGGGGGAGAAGCGTATCCCGTCGTCTCGGTCTCATATTTCGCGAATCCCGCTATCATATTTTACGCCCCCCTCGTCCCTTCTCCCCTTTCGCTCTTTCCGACGGCCGGTCCGAGAGAGGTGCCTCCTTCATTTTTCGTCCTCTTGTTTTTCGGCCTTCCGCGCCTCTCTCCCTTTCTCTTCGCGCGCTGCCCGAGCGAGCGAAGCGCACCGAAACTTCCTGCCTGCAGAAACTCGCCGTACTCTGGGAAGTAAGCCCGATAACGTAGGTGATTGCAGAAACTTAATTAGTCGATCGTGACCCGTGAGAAATGTCATCTATTATTTCTCAGTCAAGTTTATTACTTCAGCGCGTGTAGACAGAACATTAATAAACAAGAGAGATGCGCACTTAAGAAGTAATTTCTCAAATATAAAAGCTTTAAAGCTCAATTAAGCCGCGGCTACCCAAAAGCAGCTCGAACTGATTAATCTCCTTAATCCTCGTCATCGATCAAAAATTATAAATTGCGCCAATTTAATGGAGTTATCAAAGCGGCGCTGCGCAGAAACGGCCAACTTTACAAATGAAGCTTCAAAACATTATCAAACGAGCGGACGGCTCGTCATCCGCAAAGTGGCTGCCTCCCTAAAGGCCCACCTCCGTTCTGCCTCCCCCTTCCCTCCGCGGCTTTTGTATCTCTCGCGTAAAAGGATCTTCCCCGGTTAAATGGCCGTAAGAGCTTCGGGGAAAGAGGATACTCGCCGACTCGCTCGACCAAGATTCCGGGAGGATGCGCAGGTGCGCGTCGAACTGTCCCCCATTCTGCCGCGGAAATTGTAGCTTCTTCGCGGTGCCTTTCGTGACGGCGCGCGGAGGCTGCTCCCCTTTTGTAACGCCGGGCGCAAACGTTTACGGCCGGTGTCTTCGCGCCTTTTGTCGCGGACAAGTGCAGCGGTGCTCTGAAAAGGCGCGAACGCCGCCGCAGATGGCGATGACATTTTCTCAACGCGTATTGAAATTATAAGCTTTCGCAAGAAACGGAAAGTGTTAAATTATACTTCGGACATGGACGTTAAAATGATTGTGAAATTAATTTAAAATTCGCATCCACGTCGGGATGGACTTCAAAATTTAAATGCGACTGAAGTGAAATTAAATCGCAAACTTGTTGATTCTGATCGTGAGCCATGCGGGACTTCGCACTTCGGATATTTCGAGCAACTTCATCGTCCCACGTCAGCATTTGTCCCCAAAGCGCAGATGACATAAAGACGTTGTCAGCGCGGCTTTCGAGTGTTCTCACAGTTGTGCGGGAATCCATGCGCCGCGGATTATCCTAAGCTTTGGTGCAACGTGACTCCGCTGACCGGCCAGCTGCCAGCTTGTGGCAACCTGAATTACAAAAATCCGAAAAAGGAAATCTTCAAAATGGAATTAAGAAAAATTCCGAAGACCAATCATTTCTTTCACGAGCGTCCCTATTGTGCTCCCCGCTGCATTTCTTAAGCAAATAAATTAAATGATTAATAACCAAAGTTGTATTATACGAAGCGTTAAAATTTTTTATATAAATCAAACTAACTTTTATTTTCTCGCTATATCACTATTAAGACATCCTAAGGCAGAAAAATGTAACCAAGTCCAGTTCAGTCTCTATAATACCGCTGATTCTTTAGAAGCACATTCACGCCGCCGCGAGGTATCTTCATATAGCGCGGCTCGGTGGTACCGCGCGGCTTCCGTTCGCCGGGGGATCCTATGAAATATCGCTCGGGTCGGTTTAGCCCCGCGAGTGTACGGTTATCGCGCGCAGCCTTGCATTGTATGGTCCACCGAGCCAAGGACAATGCGCCGCCTACGTCTTCTTATTTCGTCCCTCGATTATTTCGTTTTTGACTATTTTCACTGGAGTCCGTGGGCAATTTTTTTCCTCATTGTTGCCGCGAAAAAATATGGGCCGCGCTGCAGATCCTTATCGCGCGGATCTCACGCGTCGATATCCGACTGGTCCAGAGAGAAAATGGAAATTTATATTTTAACATTTTTTTGATAAAGTCTCGAAGTGAAGGTTTTTTATAATTAGGTAATACTCATAACGAAATCGAGTACATTTAGTTTTTAAATATGGAACAAAAAAACGCATTTCAGTTTTTTGTAATTAAAAGCAGCTCAAATCTGCTACGAAAGAACTCCTTTGATGGGATTTTCTATGAAGAAAAGCACTTTTTGAAAGTCTTGCGAAGTATGCACCTTTGAAGGACTCAATGAAAAATGCTTTTTTATCTATGCAACTCCGTGAAACGATCAGGTCTACGCGTGACACCTAAAATGAATTACTTTTCACTGGTAAATTGAAACGTGCCTTTTATCGTTACGGACGTCGATAGGTAACACGCAACGTCTTTAAAATCAAGTTTTTTAACGGCATTCAATTCAGCTACCGTAAAAATACCGACTAAACGGAACGTTTAATCGAAGCAGACGCCTCGGAGATCGGAAAAAGTCGGGTAACTCAAAACCCCCGGATCTCTAGCGGCTCTCGGCGAAGAAATAATCCAGTGGACAGTCGGCTCTCCGAGGGTAATTCGATATTCCGAAACGTCGATGGGATTAAAGCAGCGCGTCGCGGTCGTCGTCCTTCGCAGTCGCCGCGTACACTCGCACACAGATGCGCGCGCACGTGCACTTGGGAGGGCACGAAGTTACCTCCTTACCATAAATACGTACAACCTCGGGTGTGCGCCGTCTCTCTCTCTCTCCTCGTAGCCGAGAAAGATTCCTATCGGCATTACCCTACACACGCCTCCTCCGCGCACGCGCATGCGCGACAGTGTGAGCGCGCGCGCCCCTTATCTCGCTCGGCGATCTTGCCCTCTCCTCCTCTTTCTCTTTCTCTCCGTTCTCTTTATCCCCGCGTACATCTAACTATCCGCGGCCTCCTCGCTCTCCTTATACCTCTTCTTCGTACCTCGTTTGGCTAGCCAGAGCTTTTGCCACGAAAGGGGGGGCCCTCCTTCTTTTATTCGGCGTCCTTCCATACGTTTTGCCCCTTTTTGCACGAGCCCGACGGTCTCTCTCGGCCCGCACGCCTACTCGCGAGGTCCGACACTGTCGCAGGCAACCCCTCTCGTTGCACGTTTTGTCCTCGCGCTTTTTACTTTCCTTTCGATTTTGTTTACCTCGCGCTTACTCGCTGCAGACCCGGCTAGTAAAATCCGAGAAACTTGCATATCTCGGTTGAAAATTGTGTTTTTATTTATAAACAATAGAAGCTGTTAAGATTAATCTGCATGCACTTATTTAATGTTAAAAGGCAGTCACTTATCGATTACGTAAACGACAGTTACAAAAAGTTAAACTTGTTTTATAAGTGATCTACTTTCAGCATTAAATAAGTGCATGTTGATGAATTTTACTTAGAGTAAGTGCATAATTACTCATTCTTACGTTAAATCAGTGAATTACATTTATTCATATTTAGAGAAAGAAAAGTTTAGAAGAGTAAGAGTAAAGAAAAGTTTTTAGCTTTATCTACTTAACGAAAGCTCGTCATGTACCAAGTCAAATTTATTAATCTTCCGTGCAAGCTAAAGCGCATGCAGGTACGGTCACGTCCCTTTTTTTTTTCTTTCGAGCTACTACTCCCCTTTCTCTGTTCTCGACAAAATCACGTGTGAAGTCTTACACGCATCCGAATTTTCGCTACGTGCCCCGCATGCAGTATAGGGTCGAGTGCGCCACTTGTTGCTCGGGGCTGATCGCGCCCCGATGGGGATCTTAATACCCGCACAGGCGGGAATCTCGGGCACGTAGCTCGAAATATTTCTACGACCACGGCGTATTTTCTCGTGCAAACGACTGATGCGGCGTCGAGTGGCGGGATTATACCGAATGCGCTACTAAAAATTTTGAAGGAAGACAGGCCGTCGTAAAGATTACACTTGCTCTATGAGGCAATAATTTTTAAGGCGCGCTGCCGTCGGAGCAAGCTGCCTTACTTGGAAACGAGTACGTCAGTATGAGGAATTTTTTTATCGAGCGCGCTCGTTTTATCTTTATTTATTTAATTATTTGAGGTTTCGATTAAACGACGTGCTTCTTTTTTCTGGTCGGTGTAAGATTAATTTTTAGGTTTCATCGATCAATATAGATTCTGATTAATTATAAACAATGACGATCGGTTAATGCCGCGGGTCGATTCATCTAGCCACGGTGCGTTGCGCGTGCACGAAGAAAAAAAGGCCGTACACGTTTCTCAACCGTTACAAGATAGGACAAAACGAGCCCAGCATGATGTCCATGAGTCGCGCGATCCATCGCGGTGCGGCTATCTAAAAAAAATGTATCCTCTTAGCCTAGCGTTGAAATTCATCGACTGCTTTTCGACTCGTTTAAAATTCATTTCGATTCGCTAATTCGAGCCATTGAGTTTGCGGAGCGATCGTTTTAAAACACTTTAGAGCTTGTCCTCGCCGGGGCGCCGATAAATAAACGATAAATGCAAAACACTTGGCACAAAAGCGGCACTGGAGAGAGAGAGAGAGAGAGAGGTGACGGTAACGTCGTGTAAGTAACGCGCCGTAGGGTTAAAACAAAAATGCCGAGCTTGTTCCGCCTTTGTATGGACGCATTACTTAAGTGCGAATTACAATGGACTCCTCTGACATTATCACCTCCCTCGCTTGTGTAGGTACCTGCTTTCTCTCTTGATTTCACATTTTTCCTACTCCTCTGCGTATCGCTCGATGTTTATTGCGTTATAAAAGGGTAGGCACTGGCTTAATATATTTCGAATCAAATAACGCGAAATAATTTATATTCCGAAATATCTCAAAGTGAATTTCAGTTATCGCAGGGTCGTATAAATTCGCGGGGATCTTGGGCTTTTCGCATAAACATCATTTCCTTGGCACTCGGGGCGCCTTCGTTCATTTCGCTGCCCTCGTCTTTTTCACGCTGTACTCCGATTTCTCTCTCCTCCTCTCTTTCGAGGTTTTGCCTCGAATCAACACAATCGCCGCGAACCCACACACACGTACGTGTATGCAGGGCGGGGAGAACTTGGAGTCTCCGAGATAAATAACGTCCCACGACAGGACAATGTGTCTGGCGACGGCCGAGTCTATACAGTCTCTCTCTCTTTTTCTCTCCTTCGCTCTCCTCCTTTCCTTGGATATAGGCGTTGCATTATACTGTGTCCCTTGCCTTTTTTTGGAGAAAAAAGAAGAGGGAAAAATAAAATGTATACGTGTATTCGCGCAGGCAGGCTTGCACTGCTCCTTTTGTGCGAACGCTCGCAAGTTCATTAAAAACGAACGATTTTTTTCGCGATTTTTCGAGACTTTATGCCACAGAAATTTGTGCTAATGAACCCCTTTCATGCGCGTTCATTGTAAATTATGCACCTTTGGGCGAAATAAATTCAAACTATGATGCCGCGATCGAGTTGCTGCGTTCGAGCGTGAAGCTCGATTTTTAATTGGCGCTGTTGCAGCGATAGGACGAGTAAACGGCTAGATTATTTTTAAAGCTACATGATGCAATTAGCTGTTCTTAGTTATATAAAATATGTAGTTTATTATAATGTTTAACTGTTTTAATTTACGCAGAAAAGAAGATAAGTTAAAAATAGACACATAAAATAAATATATTTAGAAACGATAAGGAAACTTATCAAATTTTTTTTATATTATTTAATTTATTATGATTGATTGGAACTAAAGTCAAAAATCTTTTGAACCGTTAAATTGTAAGCATTTTTATTCTTTTTTCCATCGATGAGTCAAGATTTGATTTCAAGAAGAAAAATGTTTGATCGATTGGATTCTTAGATCACTTAAAAACGTGACAAAAAGAATACAAGCAGCCAGGCTTCTTAAACCAGAAAAGTGATTGTTTGACTATCTACAGCTGTAAAGTGATGATCTTTGATATGTAAGATAAATTCCTTTTATACAGGTACATTCTGTATTAGAATGATTACTAATCACACTTTTTTGATATTCTTTTTCAAAAAAAGACATTGAGTTTTCAGTTTAAAATTTACTCTCGCTCAAAAGAAGTGTTTAATTTTGCTAAATTTACATTCGATTCACAAAATCTACACTTGAAAAATAAAAAGGTACGTTGGACAAGAATACAAGATGCAAAGGTCAGATTTCCATTCCAAAATTTTTTTTTCTCAGTAAATCGCCTTATACATTCGGGGGCGCAAAAGAAAAAGGAGACGTGCCAACACCGGGCTTCGATTCCATTAATCAATGCCCCCTTAGTTCTCAATTATCCCTGACAACGCGAAAGTTGGTCGCGGGCCGAGAGAGGGCCGTACCCCCGCGATAATCGAAAGCTCCACCTCCTCCCCCGTCGGAACGGGATATCGGCTCTCGTTAGCCAAGTTCGCTTTTTTAATTATCGCGCGGACGTACTCCTATTCGCGCGATGCCTTTAAATGGCGATGGCGCGCAATTAAGGGCCGCGATTCTTTTTCATTTTCACCCCGGCGTAATGACTCTTTCTTGCCTCGAATTTATAAGTAACAGTCGGTACGTGATCCTCGGTACTTAAATCAATTTTGGCGTTAGTTGCAAAAATAAATCGACGGCAAGCCAGGTTTTTGAGCTCCGAGTCGATTGATTCGTGGAAGCGACTTTCCTTATATAGACACACTTTTATAAGACAAAAATAATTTTAAACATTTTCGTATTTTATGTAACAGCTGATTTTTTTTTCAATGAAAGAATGTTTAATAATGGATTTAAATATTAATGGATATTTTTTGAATTGATTGCTTTAGTTACATCGTGCATTAAAGTCGAGGCATGTCAACGCGTGTGTATATAGAGAGGCCGCCCAACGTCATTACATTGATTAATGTTTCCCCTCGGACTCAATTTCGCGACTATCAAACAACGCACGCAGTTTAATTACTTCCTGATCAATATTGATCCCCGAGCGCGGTGCGCTCCTACATGCATTTCTGCGCTCTCGCCTCGTTTCGCACCTTCCCTTTTCAGAATAACACTTTTCCACTCGCACAAAAAATGTCTATTAACTTTTATAACGCCCGGACAATTAACTTTTCAAAGGCACCCTGAAAGACAACATTTACGAGCGCTGAAAAAAAAAAAAAACTTTCCACTCTAATCGTCATCTCGGAGTGAAAGAGAAGTCGCGGTCCGTTGAATGGGCCAAAGCGCGCGCGCTGAAAGAAACTTAGAGGAGCCGAATGAAAGGCGGCGCGAGTTTTGCATTTAAAATGCAAATGCAGAAAGGCCTCGCCGGTGGGTCCTCCCGTTTTCTCGCCCTTTTATTTCGCGACGGCCGTCTTCCCGATTTGGGCACGAAAAAGGGCCTCGGCATCGAGGGGAGGCGCGAATGCACGAGTGCGCGCCGACTCCTTTTCCTTCGCCGCGGTGAATGAGGCATCGTGTGTTTTAAATGCGCCCTCGCCTTTGTCTTCTCTCTTTTTTTTAAATCGACTACCCTGAATTCGATTTATGACTTTTTTTTTAATTTAATGAATCTCTTCTGGTGGGCTTTATTGTACCAAAAGTTACATGCCATTTTTTGATACATTACGATCGCGTCGAGGATAAATCCTTAAAGGTGTATTATGTACAGTGCGATAATAAACATCGAATGCTCGTTTTATGCGAACTGAAAAAAAAGCAAGCGTCGATTGTTTTAAAGCAAAATAAAACACGGAGTACTACACGCGAATCGCACGAAAACCCGAGCGGAAATTTAAGTCCGCGCTCGCGTCGAAAGGCCGCAACAATCGGCTCGCCAATTGGCCCGATAAAATTCGATAGCGATCGGGTACCTGCCTCGCGCTGCCCACGCGAGCGACGCGACTCCGCTTTAAATAATGCATGAAGCTACGAGAGCGAGCGCGCATCCCGAAATCGCGCGCTGCCTTATTCCAGGGATGCCTCATTTTTTTCCTTTACTCTTTCGCGAAAAAGTGCATATCGAGAGAGCCCCGAGCGCAGCCGCGGAGAAACTGGTTTTGGAGCTGATAATTTTCGGTCGGGAAACGCGATCGCCCCATTGTCTCGACTGTGTGCATTATTATCCGCGCTTTAAATTTTAACGCTGCACCGGCGGTTGAATAAATTGTTTTAAATAAATTTTCGTTGAGATAAAAGCCAGGTTGTACATTGTAGACTATATAAGCCTGTACAAGACTGGACCGATACGGGGCGAGATTTGTCTCGAAAATTTTCTATGTTATGAAGCGGACTTTTGTTTTTATCTACAAGATTTACGAAATAGGAGAAAGGAAACGAAATTTCATGAAACAAGCGAGATTTTCGTACCTTGTAAATCTTAACATTTACGAGACTTCTCCGTATATTAATGCGAGGTTCTTAAATATATGTGAGAAATTCTCAAAAAAAAAATGATATCTTGGTTATCCTTGAAATTTATTTTGCATCGAGAGTTTCGTAAAAATACAAGCCTGTCGATCTGCACCAAGAAATTACATTGAGGTGAAACTTTTTTTACATCTCGACTAGACGAGAAAATCTTTTCTTACTGCAATCTTACTACAGACTCGTATAACACGCAGCTAATTTCCTGCTCAGGATGTCGAAAAAAGAAGTTGACCCACGCGGAGAGGAGAGGAGCCTAGCATCGCCTTGGGTGTTTTCGTGATTGGGCCTCGTCGCCGCTTCCGGTGGCATTTCGCGCGCGTAATGAGCAATCCGTCGAGAGATGGAGGGGGAGAGAAATTCGAGAGGCCGGGCCGCGAAAAATAAAACGAGAGCGTAATTGGCGCGAGGCCCTAAAGAGTCTGTTTCCTTTCGGCTTCACCGTTACCGCGATGCACGCGATCGGCCGAGAGCGGCGCGTCGAATGCGTCGGCCGATTAGGCCTTAGCATTCGTAATTAACGAGAGACACGTTTCCGGCACTCGCCGAGTATCACCGAGCGTCGCGCTCCGGTTTAGACGCAGGAAATTGAACCTCCCGTTCGATCCCATTTTGAACTCGGGGCGGAAGGATCGCTTCGCCGATGACACGGGTCGGTAAAAGTTTGAGGCACAACGACGCGGTCCAAGTAATTTCGCGAAAATTGGGTTGACCCCCGAGGAAAAAAACGTGATTACTTCATTAAATTTCGAAACAACAGCCCTCGGTGTCCCCCGGTGTACCTTTTTCTTGGATTTTTCGTTACCTCTCACGCGAAATTACTTTCCAGGTCCTTTTCGGCTTCCGGCCAGAAAAAATGGGAGGCCGAGGACGGGTCGGTGATCATTGCACAGTGACGAGGATTTCGAATCCAAAAAAATATGGAATTTCTCGGAAAGGCCGGCTCTCGGCTCGCAATAGGCGGTCGCAAGGTCATTAAAAGAAAAAAGGAGCGAAGCATCGCTAGAGAGGCGGTTATTATTTATCGCTCATAACCGGAAATTTTGCATTTCTCCATGGGTGACTCGCGCGCGCGTCGATATCGTGAGTTGGCTCGATTTCGGTGAAAATTAATTTGTCCATTTCTCTGTAATCGTAAGATTAGATGACGAACGACCCCGCCGTCGGAAATTGAAATTCCATTCAAAGAAATCTCGATGAATAGTGGCTCGCGTTGCACGCAACATTTGAATTTTCGATTTGACGCTTCATATACCTTCTCGTCTTCTTCTTTTTTTATTTATCGTCGAATTATACGCCCGAGCGGTCGAATTATTAGAGCCGATTGGTTTCGCGTGTCGTAACTCCCGGCTAATCATCAATGGTACAATTTAAATTTAAATCATTCTCGAAATATCTCTACTCCGCCGGCCACAAAAAGTCAACGGCGCGTTTTGAGATTGCTGCTCATACCGAGCGCGCCTCGTATAAGCCGAATCATCCCGAACGTTCGGAATCAAATAAACCGCAAGCTCATGCGGCAAAGTACCATCCGGCGATGATTCCCATCGAATCCTCGGGCGGAATGAAAGTTGAAGAAGAGAGAAGAGAAAAAAACATTCCCCCCCCCCCCCCCCCGCTTTCGATGCGCGCAGTGCAGCTGGGGTCGCGATGATAAAAAGGTCGAAAACTCCCGTTGCCAGTAGGAAGCCGTCGGCGGCGCGGCTAATCCTCGCTAGGCTCGCGTTTATCATCGCGCCTCATAATTCAAGCGTCAGCGTTGAACTGTCGCAAGCTCCCGGCTCCATTAAGGGATACCTCGGCGAATTATGCCGCTCAAGGAAGTATCGGGCGAAAAAATTTTATTTATCATCATCGCCACCCGCGAGACACTCCACGGGCATTCGGGTTGGCTTGCTTCCTTCGTTTCTGCGTTCGGCGAGTTTAATGCCCGGGTGTATATACCGGTAACCCTATGAGCTCGAAATCTCGTATCAGTTTGCCATCTAGCAATGTGCAAATGGTTTTCCTTCGATTTAAATCGGTATGTTTATATTTACGTAAAAAGGAGGGAAAAACTTAAATTTAATAGGATTTGTCTTAGGCTAATGGACGCGAAATTAAAGTAAAAAAGAATCGCCTCGCTCGAGTGCCCTTCTCCAATCTTCCGGAATTTATGTTAAAAGCATACCCAAACAACATGTAACTATATCGTCTAATTAAACAACGAGCTGAGCGCTCGCTTTGAAGCGAATATACGAGTGGAAAAAAAGAACCAAGCCGGCGCGCGCGTAATAAAAAATCGCCGACCCGATAATCTCTCTAATGCAATCAATGTCGGCGCATTAACGACGCTCATTACAACGGCCGTAAGCTAATTTTTTTCCGCCTCGGATCGCCCATCGCGCGTTTATCACCGACTTGTATCTCGCCGCCGCGGCAATAATAATATCCAGCCCTTTTCGTTAATACCCCCATCGCAAAAATATCTAAATTCAGCGCTGCTCGGAGAGAAAAAAGAGGAACTGGGCGGCACACATCCTCCGCTCGCGTTGCGCAATATTCCACCCCGTGCGGATTTTACGAGCGCCGTAAAATCGAGCGCGACTTTAACGGCCCCCCGCGCGCGGATGCAGATGCGCCGCCGACGTCAGCGAGGTTCGATACGAATTTTTTTTACACGCGGCGGTTCGGTGAACTTGTATTTAAGCGGAGGATCTAACAAGCGAGATGGATACTTTTTTTTAGGGTATTACGGTCAGTGTTTACGGCGATATTCCAGTTCAAGGCGGTGGATGTTTATTTAGTTAATGAATTGAAAACATATTTCATATCGTTTATTAATTAACCTTATCTTGAATATTAAAATACTGTAAGATAAACAGGAAGCAATACATTAATGTAATTTAATATAAATTTCTTAATAAAAAATTTAAATTAATTTTCGAAAAAAATTATGTGATATCCATAAACAATATGTAACGCAAATAATATCGAACCATAATTGTGCATGTACACCAGTGCACACAAAGTTACCGATAACTCCGCCTCCCAAGGGGGCTTTCGCAGTGCGCTGAAATTCGATGGTTGGCGGGCGATAGGGAAAAAGACGTACTGCCGCGTGCGCCGCGGACGAATAAATCTCCGCGCAGATAATGCGGGTTACCTTCGCGCGATATTTTTTTTTCCGCCCTCCCCCTCCAAGAGAAGGGGCAGGATAAGGTAACCCGAATCGCCGCGCCGCGGGCCGTTTATGATATATACATGATAAACGCGAAGCCGCGGATGCATCTCGCGGGGGGAGAGAACAATGCAATTGGCGGGGCGCGCTTTCCGCTCGCTCGGCTTTTGTTGCGCCGCCGCGTTTATCGACGAGCGCGAATCGCCGCGGCGGTGAATCACCTTTTCATTAATTTTAATTAGTGCGCCCCTCGACGGCGAATTAATGCGCTCATTGTGAAGGTTTCGCAAAGGACCTTTGTCGTAGCTGCCGATTTTTTTTTAATTCGGTGATAAAGAGAAGGCGATTGCTCTATTTGTGTGGTAATTCTTGTGTCTCTGAGTTTTGATATTTATTCACTTGTCTGAGGACTTGAAGATCTTAAAGGTCAGAAAGTAGGTATTGTAAAAAGTATATAAGAAGTAAAATCTTCACAGATAGAGAGATACAGATATAGTAAGATGTTAACAATAAATAGAATAATTTATATAACTAACCTGAAACTTGAAGATAGGCATCAAGTCATATAATCACGTAATTGATGTATCAGTATCAGAGTGTTGGTTGTTAGGAGAGCTAGCGGAAGGTCATTGATCTTAAAGGGTGAAGATCCACAAAGTGTAAAAAGTTTGAAACCTCGATTTCACACCCGCCGTTCTTACGGGTAAATACGTGAAATTGCGCTTGGACGCGAATAGCCTCTCTTGTTTTTGCTATCGTCTCTTCGGTAAACGATCGATCGAAGACGAGCACCTCGCAGAAAAATTTCGTAGCTCGCAAAAACTTGTGGGAAACTCGGCTCGCCCTGACGCAGCTGCTTCTTCAAACAATGCGAAATAAGTAAATTACATAAGTAAATTGTTATTCGCCTATCCCGCAGCGGATAAATCCAACTTTCCGCGAATTTAACCTATCGCTCCGGCCTTTTTTAATAAGAGAGCATTACATAAAGCCCGGTAAATTCAGATCGCCGCGGTGCGAAAAGTTCAGCGCTGAATTCCTCGGCGGATTGCAACACGAAATCGCCGGCGAATCAAAGAATCCTGCCCGCGGTACTCGCGCGGCCCCTCGAGTATCGAATACCCGCGTCTTGTACTACTCGTGTATATAAAGCGGATTAAGCGGCAATTAACGTTTTTCCGACTGTCTGGACGGAGGAAGGAAAAAAAAAGAAACGAGGCGGCATGCCGCTAAACCTCATATTAATTAATTTGAATCCGGGGGACGCGCGTGTAATTGCCGCGTGTAATTGCGCAAAAAGGCGCCCGAGGTCCGGAGCGCGCGACTCGAAAAACGATTTCGCGAGCGGCAAGAAAAGCCGCGCGCGACTCGGCTAATTGTGCGCCAGGTTCGTTAAAGGGAAAATTCTTGAACTTCGCGGCGAAAGGGAGCAGCGATCGCTCGTAATTGAGCGACTATCCGGTGCGCGAGTTTCGGCTGATAAAAATATCCTCGGGAGGTTACTTCGCGCCGGCGAATAACAGCTTCTCGCAGCCGGCGAATTAAAATTCTTCGCTTTATTGAAGAAAAGTTGCAGAATCACGATTCTGTCTATTTATTGAGCAACGTCGGCTCGCGTTTGTTTTATGACGGCTCCACACTATTAAATCACCGTTAATTAATACACTTTTGTACTCGCCGCTTAAAATAGTGAAAATTCCGCCGGTGTGTCTTGCGATTTTCAAAAGGCCACGGTATGGACAATCGCGCGACAAGTCCCCCGAACGCTGCGTCGAATCGAACGTTAATTATTCGGGAGAAAACACTGGAGGTCCAGGAGCGAAACTTTCACCGTGGAAACAATAAGTACCGGCTTGAAGCCGATGAAACATTCATGTCGGGAGACACGCGAAAATCTCGCCGTCGGCGCCGGTGGATGCTGCGCTCGCCGCTCGGGAGGAATATAAGCGCGCAATTAAAAAGCCATCTCTCGCGGTTTAATAAGAAAGGGGCCGGCGCAGTAGCATAATGCGCCGCATGAAAATTATATCTGGGAAATTAATTGCCAAGAGGCCCATAATCGAATGCGGAAAAGAGGATCGCGCCGGTCATCAGGTTCTTTCTCTCGTTTGGCCCATGTCCAGCAGCGATCATTCATTTACTTGTGTAAAAATCGCGCGCGATTTGAATGACTGAAGTTTAAAATTAGCCTACAAAATGTATTTTTTTTAAACGCCCTGTCTATTCTCAGGATATGACGCAAAATTCTCAATCGATCAAAGTAGTACTCGATGTACTATTCTGTAAATTTTTATAAAAATTACATTTTTCATGATTTGTGAAAACGTATTAAATTGACCACTTTATTAAACGATCTACTTGTAATTGCTACACAGCTGCATGCCACTGCAAATCTCAGGCAATTAAGGTCTCGTCTCATTGGCTCACGGTGAATAATAAATTCATCCTTGCAGCTATGACCATTTTTGCGAGCGCAAATAACGCGCGTGCGCTGACTCGGCAAAGTGTCGAATCGGCCGCGGCACTGCTCAGCGATACCATTAATTCTCCTCGAATCAATAGCGTAAAAAGTGCACGTATAACGGATCCTCTCGCGCGCGGGTATATATCGTGAATTTTGTAATAAATCCTGTATGCATCCGCCGGCCGATGCCTCGTAAATGCGTCGCGTCGTAAATATCGTAAATCCCCCGCGAAGCCCACGTGGAAAGCGCACTTTATTTACATAAATTCCGGGCATTGTCGCGAAGCTGTTCATTGACGCCTTTATTTCGGGTGACGCGCCGGCCCGTCGATCCGAGATATGCAAATGCAAGCGTCCGCTTCTTTCAATAACACGCCGGGAGCGGATGAACGAGACTCCATACGGAAAGGACAGTCGCATCTACGGATTTTATCGGTGTTTGGACGCCTCGCGTTCGCTCGAATCTTTAAGTGTGGTCCGACACCGCTCGGAAGGGCGACGATCGACCTCACCGTCGTTAATGTCACTTTTCGGTTTCATTAACGCTTTTCAAGTGATTCCTCGAATAACGGAAAACGAGCGGTCATTCGAGTTACTACAATGGAACTTTTGTTCCCGAACTGTCCACTACCAAATGCAAGATGTAGGTACTTGACTTCAGCAGTACGGGTTCACTCGAGTACATCGATATGATGCGCGCTCGAGCTTTTTTTTGCATTCCAGCCGGGAGCACGCGGCTATCTGCGACGTGTACGGCTGCATCTTGCGGCGGGCATCGGAGCGTCGACATTTTTCTCCGGACACACGCCATAAACTCACACCCGCGGGAAAATACGAGACCGCAGAAGCTGCAGCGGCTTTCTTCCTCGCGTCTTGGATCGCGTTTCAACTCCGGTGGCCTTAATCTCTCGGGCCCGCCACCCCTCGAACTATCGTCCTCGAATCATTCGTAAACGTCGTAATCGCATTAGCCGTCCGTGCCTGCTATTCTTCCGTTGTCTTCTTCAACCGGCTGTTGGGGTTATTCGTTTCACTGTTTCGCTGCTACTCGCGTTTCAAGGCCTTGCGAGCTCTCGGTTGAATCCGGACTACGGACTAGAACAGACGTCAAAGAAGAATATTTAATCAAAGATTATATTATTTATTTATGGAAAAAATGTGTATGGTTAGATGAAATAACAAATGTAATTGCGCAGTACAAATTTTATTGGAAACTAATCGATTGATACTCGAAAGGAAATGATTACCCAGTTTCGTAATATTCTTCTAATGCAACTTTTTTTCGTACAGCTCCTTTGTTTTGATATCCAACTATTAAATATTACCGTAACTTCAAACGACAGTTCCCTAAACAGTACTAAACAGCTTACTTAAGTGTACTTACAAAGGATCGTTGCACAACTTCCCGGTCGATTGCTCAAATAATCCACTCCATTTTTCACATCGAAATTCTCTCGCCTTGGCAGTGCGAATATATATATATCCATCTCTGGAATAATAAAACCGCCTTCGCACAGTCGAACTTCTTCCCGCGGCTCGGCTATCCGCCGGCCCTCTTCTCTCTCCTCGGAGCAGTCGTGCAGTCCTGTTTCGAGAGAGCGAGAACCTAATCGGCCATCGGCGCAGCGGGCTTTTGATGTCGGCCCGCGAGGATTCGCGCGCGCGCGCGCGCGGCGATAGGATCGAGCGCGGCGGCGCCGTTTCGTTCGTTAAAGCGACGATCGCGCAGCGAGTTACGCCCGAGTCCGATGATTTAGCCGACGCTTTTTCAATTATCCGCGGATTTCTCGGATCGAGCCGCTTTCTTTCGACTTTTCGCCGCGCGGCCTTTTACGGGAGATTCGCTCGGCCATCGGCGGAGAGAAGCTCGATGTTCCAGTTAGAGCTGCGAAGGATATTGTTTCGTAATTGGCCGGTTAGAGGATTTTTCGATGCGCCGCGATATGCCTGGCTTGCGCAATGGTTTAAAGAGATTTTAATGGCCAATCGCTGATTTATTAACTTGTACGGACTGTTTTCTCGGGGTAAAAAAAAGATCTAACGAGATTTTTGAAATCTTGGGCGCGAGTGAAAAATAAT
Organism: Eurytoma californica; assembly: GCA_035586675.1. Taxonomy (NCBI): domain Eukaryota; kingdom Metazoa; phylum Arthropoda; class Insecta; order Hymenoptera; family Eurytomidae; genus Eurytoma; species Eurytoma californica. Next base: position 24,436,112 of record JAXIUT010000009.1, on the reverse strand, counting down.
GTAATTGCATAAAATGGAAATTTTTTACTCGGGAGTCAATATTAACATGTCTCCGGCGTGCGGACAAAGAAGTCATACGAATAAGCAGCTGTTAAATCCACGTAACCGCTCGCATGCCTCTCGAATAAACCAATAACTCAGACTAAACCACGGAACGGCCTCTCGAGCGAGTATAATCCTTAAAATAAACTGCCGCCGATTCTCATCAATATTCATAGCGTACGGCCTTTATTCGCGAAAGGTCGATAAATCAGCCAAGCCGGAATGAGCGACAATTATTGAAATTCGTCCAGTACGAAATTTCGTCGTTAATTAAAAGCGCGAGGCGCGCGTGCGACGCGCGGGGTGGGGCTATATATACGGCGAGACGTGGGAGCGCGGGAGGAGAGAGAGAGAGAGGAGAGGCGTTCTCGTGATGTCCCGAGGCTACCGCGGCGCAGACTCGCTCGGATAACTCGAATGCAACGCCCATACCGGTCACCCGGTCGGGTCGCTTCTCCCCCGGCTTCGGTCTCTCTTTCTCCGGGCTGCTTCGCTTTTGAGAAGGATGTGCCTTTCTAAGTTCGGTTCTTCGAACGTCGAGTCTCTAGGCGCTGGTGTACGAGGCTTTTTCGGAATTTCGTTGCTTCACGCCATGCGCCGTGACTTTGGTTCGTCTTTTAATGCAGTCGAATTTAATTTGGCTATCTCGAGGAATAATGTTGTAAAACGTACCCTTTTTCCTTTTGCACTTAAAAGGAAACGAATGGATGCATTTTTATTCTTATTATCGAAGTTTATTTAAAACACCGTGGGGAGATAAAGACGTAAACAAAGAAAATAAATTCTCGAAAAAATAATAAAACGAGAGTAAAATTTCTACGTTTCTTTATCTCTCCGCCTCTTCGTCCGTTCTCCTTTGTATCGTTATTCCACGGCGCGCTCGTGCAGTGGAGAACGGCTCGGAGGATTATTCATCCGATGCATTTGCCTCGAATATCGCGCCACGAAAGCAGACACACACTCACACACACATACGAGACTCGCCACGAGAGCGAGAGGCTAAAGATAAAGGCCCCGAGACGAAATCATCCGGTTTCCCTATTCCAAAGCCGGACTAGCGTCCGGTCGTTCGGTTACTAAATTCAACGGGTTTCGGCCGGCGTTTCCCAGAAAAATCCATCACCCAAAGAATAAACTCCCGATGGACCTTTTTCTCTCTCTCTCTCTCCACATCGATACCCTTCAAACCGAGAAAACCACCGTTAAAAGCCTTCGCCTGCCTTTTTACCCTTTTACGGCGTTCTCGGAGGAGAGCGTCGTTACGCGAGCGAATAAAGCGCAGGCGGCTAACGAATTCCGCGGCCGCGCGTGAATAATAATTCGACGGGCGGAGCTGCCCCCTCGATAGCTTAATTCGAAAGCCGTGTAAGAATTGGAATTTTCGCGGGCGTACCCTTTCGTGACCAATTAAAATTCGGAGGTACGGCGGAAGGTGCCGCGCGTACAGGGGGCACACGGCCCGCGCGCTCGTTAAAATTATTGGACGGGGGGCAAGCCCAAGGACTCGCTGCATGCTCGCCGTCGTCCACTTTCGGACTCGCGCCCGTGTTATCGCGATCGCGTCGCCCCGAGAAAGGCCGCCATTTATTGGATGCCTCCGGGGCTTTAGCTTCGACGTACCCTTTTTTAGGCTTCGGAGGGATTTTTTATAAAGTGTTTTACTTGCGATTGTTATTCATTGTTCTTTCTTTATAAAAAATGTTAAATGTCATTATTGCTTGGAGGAAATGTATTAAGCAGGTTACCGTGCCATAAGAAATGCTGCAGTAAAGTTAGATCTTTTCAATATTATTTTTTATAAAATATTTCTTATAAAATCATTCTATTCAAAATGAAATGAATTATACTTTTTTGAGTGACTCAGTTTTCACTTGAATCCAATAATTTTTCACTCTTCCATATTTTGAGAGAAATTTTATACTCATAACGTGAGAATACAATATCTGAAAAATGACTCTGTTTCGGAAAGGAAATTTTTTGCATTATGAAAGTAACAAACGACTTTCGCACTTCTAAAGCACACTTGAAGATCACTTTCAATGAAAAGCCCAAGCTGCTCGATAGGGTAAAAGTAAGTTCGAGGTCGCCCGCGTCAAGTATCGGACGTGCAGTGTGAAAACACTTTCATCCATGCCTACACAAGAGGCACCACTCGATCCTGAATCGCGCCGGTCCCCAAACTACTCCCGCTCCCGAGGAGTCGAAAACAGGTTCGACGAAATACATGTTAATATTTTATGGTAATGGTAATGGAGGAGCGAGGAGGCGAGCGAAAAAAACGAAGAGGAGCCGGAGCCGCGGTTAATCGCGACTCGTGACGAGAGCAATCTCGGGGGGTTTTTGACGATTTTCAGCGCCTCGGGCATCGCCACTCGGCCATTGTCATGCTAATGCGCGCGCGCCCGCATCGCCAGCATCTGCACACGTGCGGTACATCGCCGATCGGAAGTTCGACGATCTTCGCTGACTCTTTCTTCCACTTTTATTTTTGGATCGTGTTTTTGCACAAAATCTCCGCGACCATTGAGACGTTCGAGCAAATCAAATTTCTGCTTTTAAAGATGTGATTGCACGAGAGTGTGTAAGCAAAACGACAAATAAGCGAAGCTCAAAGTTTTCGCGTTATCTCGTTCGCTTGCCGAACTTTCGACTCATTCAAATATTATCGCGAAGGACTCGAAAAATCGTGACTGCGCCGGGGAGTCTAGCCGATAAACAAAAAGACGCCAAGAACAAACGGAGGTGAAAAAAAAGGCGCAGACGCGAGTGCTCGAAACGAGTCAAGGGGCAAAAAAGCGAGAAAAAGCGGAAAGACGGTAGCCGGGCTCGTCGAGCATGTAATATTTGCTCGGCGGAGGCTCTTACTTTAATGCGGCGACCGCCGAGATTCCGGAATACGAAATCGCAGCCGCTCAGCGAGGAGCGGAATCGAGTGCCTCGTAAATTTTCGGTTTTTATCAAAATATGAGGAAAGCCTCTCGACGAGCCTAGAAGCATTCGCAAAAGATAGCGAACGTAAAATTTTATTGATGATACCGTCTGCGAAATTTTTTTTTATCTATGACGCGCGCGGATTTATTCCGCATCTTTTGCCTTTTTTTACATTTTGATTTTGAGCCTCCAAAGCGCAGACTAAATTCTCGAGCCTCTTTTTTTTCCGAAAACATTTTACTTCGAAAATATTTTAACGAGCGATCAATTTTTCCGCAAATAATTCTAGTTTATAGTGCAGCGTTCGCTAATGCAAACGAGACTTTCTAAAAGATGAAACGTCATTACTTGCTCAAAGATTTGCACTGCAAAGTGATACGCGAGTCGGGACGGCCCAGGGCAACGGCGAAATCGGCGCTCGGATCCCGCGACAATCGACCCGCTGCGCGAAATTACGGCCGTTTTGGAATTCAGATCCGCGAGGAGGAGAAATCGCGCGGCGCATGTATAATGCGTACCGGCGCGGTGCAAATTGCCGGGCGAGCGGGTTTTATAAGATTGTCTGAAAAGGAGGCGCACCGAGAAAATTGACGATGGCCCGCTTTTGCCGCTCCGAAGCGCGGTGAGCCGCTTTTGAGTGAGATGATTTCGCGAAAGCGAATTGACGAGAGAAAAAAACGGTAGGCACGATGCGTTTCCGTTAGCTCAGCCTACTGGGGAGATTGAGAATTTTAGTGCAGGAAGTAATCTCCTGAAATTTATACCGATGAGAACTCCGTGTAATTGACAATTAATTAGTAGTTATTATACCGCGCGGTAAGATTTGAAAAATAATTCGTGCACTTTATTTTCGTAGCTGTGCCATTTTAAGTAAGCGAGATGAAACGCACGTTTATTTTTAGCGCTGAAAAAAAAGCGAACGCGCGTTCGTGTACTTATACGGCGGACGGGCAGGATCGATTTTTTTTCCGCAACAAAGTGGCGATCGCGCGAGCAATGCAAAACTCGCGCGCAAAACATCGTGTAGCGAGCCCCGCGAAACCTTAAAAATCCCCATTCCAGATTCGGCATAATAAGCCGCGCGCGCGGCTTTACATCTCGCTCGCTTTTTCCCCCTCCGATGGGATAGAGAGAAGAAAAAAAAAAAAAAAACTCGGCCCCCTTATGTCTCTGCCAACAAAGGGCACGCGGAGGCGCGACGCGAAAAAGCCGGCGAGCCTCGTTACGGTCGACTGGGACTAATTGCGGGGAGTCTCCTTTTCCGCAGCGCGAAATTCCGCGAGTTTTCTTCGCGAGCCTCCGCGCGCGCCGCTTGGCCTCGATTCGGTAGCGAGAAAAACGGAATGCGACTCTCCGCGCGCCACGAGAGGACTGAATTGACGAAGGCAGCACTCCGGGGATATAATCGCGAATTTATATGAAAATGGTGTGAATTGCCCGGTGTAATTTATGCGCTGAATTAAAATGTATCTTCGACTCTCGGTCGTTTTTCGAAAAAAAAGAAAGATTCGCTTTTACGAGCGGCACTAAAGCTTTAACTTTACTATTTCTTCATTAATTTGCGGCCTTCTTCTTTTTTTTTCGCAAAATAAATTCGACCAATCAGCGCGTCGCGCCCCGCAATTTTTCTCGGAATCATTATAAACAATCAGCGCACCCGCTGGATGCACGCGAAACGCTCGGGAGCGCTGCCGAGGCGAATTATTATTTCTATACGTGCGCGCGGCTCTCGGAGGCTGGCATAGGGGCCCCGGGGAAAAAAAAGGAACGCGAGAGAAAGAAAGAGACCGACTGGTGCGCAGTAAAGTAGCAGGGGGTGCTCGTAAATACGGCGGCGCGGCCGCCGACGCCGCACGCATCTCTTACTCTCCTCGAGTCGTCGTCACGGGCGATTTACGGCACGAGATGCCGTCTGACTAATTGACGCCGCCAGATACGCGATATTCGCGCAAAAGCGCGCTCACGGAGTCCGAGGCGCTCGAGCTGCCGCTGCACGGATGCCGGGAATCGATTATTTGATTATACACCGCTTTTTCGGCAGTTTTAATTTTTTTCTTTTTCGACTGTAAGTTTTATGTAGCTACTTAGTAGGTGAGTCTACTTGTTTTTTTAAATAAAGTACTAGTACGAGAGATGAAAAATAAAAAGTTTTTAGCAAAACAGGTTTTCCGTAGTTCTTAATCTCAAAGCGATCTGTCTTCACCAAAAACTGAGAAACTATTCGATGACTGATAACACTACTTATGTTATTTCTGTCCCCCTATCGCCTCTTTTTTCTTCAAGGGTGTATTACGAAACTATTAGCCGTACGAGTTTTATAAGTTAATGAAAGTTAGTTCAGCAAAAAAGAGAACGAGAATTTAGTCGTGTCGTAAAATTTTCTGTCTCTTTTTTCGAGACAGTTTATAGGACGATATATTATACGCATGTGGATTTCTTCAAGCGCCTTAATAATTTGCTTTATTTTCTGTCGCGTCGAACGTTTTCGTTCATATTTTGCTCATCCTTTTTTTCCCCTCAACATAATCGTATCTTTCCCGTTTTTTTCAACCTCATCGCAATTACTGACCTCAACAGCAACTTACAATACGAGGAAACTTTAAAAGATTATCAATCACCATCCAAATTTAATTACACCGTACCGATCTCCATAATCGAAAACAATTTCTCGATCGTAAAAGCACAGCGTCGTGCCGCGTTTCTCATTGTTCTCGTCGTCGATTCTTCCTTTTTTTTTAGCACCCCGCAAACGTATCCTCGTCATCCTTAATCGCTAAATAATGAGTTCCTGAAATCTCACGGGCGAGGATTCGCGCGCGGGATGACGCAAGGCTCGCGTCGCTCGCGTAAATCAACCGGGGTCAGAGGCAAACGCACCTCGAGGTCGTCGCGCCTCCTCCTCCTCGATCCTTTTCTTTCTCTTCCCTCGCCGCGTTGATGGATACGCCCGAAAGGTTGCAATCTGAGCGCGCGCGCGGGGTGTAATTTACAATGGGTGGCGAGAAAGCCGAGAATCTCCGCGCGATCGCGCCGATACAGGAAACGGAGGATTTTTCGTCGGCGGGGGCGTGAATTATCGGCGGCCCTTTCTGACGCGTGTGCGCGAATTGATTTAGGAGCGACGAGCTCTCCGATTGAAAGACTCGCCTTTCGGGAAAATTACAAGCTGACGCAGAAGTTATAGCGATTCCTTCGAAAAGAAATAACGTATTAAGTCTCCCCGAAATGTTTCGCATGTTTCGACGTGGGTAATTACGGGACTTAAAAGTTTCGCCTCACGACATTTTAACGGAGCGGTAAAAAAAAAGATTCGGGTATACGCGCGATAATCAATCTGCGGCCTCGCGTGTGTTTTTAACGTGTCCATTAAAAACGTGGCTCTTTTAATGTATCTTTAATAATCGCGAGTCGCGTGTTTTCTCACTAGATCATCGCGTGAATCAGCGAGCGAGCGAACGGGACAACTTGTAATTTCTCCGGGGCACTTAGCAACCGATGTGTGTATACGCCCAAAAATCGAAAATCCCCGATAAGAGCGCGCACGCACACGCGCGCGGGCGAAAAAATGAGCGGCGAGAGTCACTCAGGAGGTATATACGCGGGGCCCAACGAGCGTGTAATTATCATCGCGAAGACGCATTATCCCGGCGGCGCGCGCGCGTCAGTCAGCTTAATGGCGCCGAATATCGGTCGCTCGTTAATGCGAACGAGTTGCGACTCGGATTCGTCCCGCTTCTTCTTCCATCGGCCTCTCCGGGTAATATTCACTTTCGGCGGCTCGCGTGCGCTCGTCATTACGCGGGGGCAAAAAAAAAAGAAAAAAAATAATCGGCTTTTTACGCTGCCACCGCCGGCCTTTTTTTCTCCTCGTGCTTTTTGTTTTCTCCGTACCCTGGATGCGAGTGCGCGCTCCTTTCGGACGATTTCGGGGAGTAAAAAAGGGCGGGTCTTAATGAGTAACGGGCCGGCGGAGAGCAAGAAACGAGACGGAGTTACGTTTACGCGGTGCGATGAGAATTTAGAGGAAAGGATTACACGCGGCATTGCGTTAGTAATTCGTTAATTGATTATGCGTGTGAAATGAGGATTTTTAAAAGTGATGCAATCGTTTTTGTGTCGAGTCACGGATAAAGATTTTATTTTTTTTATTTTTTTATTTTTTGCAGGGGATTGTTCATTATAATTTCAGTCACTTGTGATTGAAATGATTACAAGAATTTCATTGATTTATATGAAATTTTATAAGGACTGATGGTCGTAAACTTTAAATTGACGGTAAAAATTATCATTGAAAGTCTAATTATTCACTACTCCAACTAATTACAATTATAATTTAATAATCTATTTAAATTACTTACAGTTGATTAAGAAATTATAAATTAACTTCACATTGATTAAAAAGTAATTGCAAACTCCATTTATTTAAAAGTGGTTCGTGATTATCCGGAATGCATAACCACTCGTTTTTTTTGTCGTTGGATATCTACATTAACGAAAAAAAAAAAAATTTTAATATTTTTTTTTTAAATCGGGAAAAAAAGTCTCGTCTCCAGATCTCGGCTGCGCTCGATCAAAGAGCTCCATGGCGAGTGCCGGGGTCGAAAAAACGCCATAAATTTCGATTTCACAAAAGGGTTTCCGGTGATCCGCGGCGAGGACCCCGAGAGCGCCGTCAAATTTGTTCGCTCCGGCTCGAATTTAACGAGCGGCTCGATTTTTAACGAGGGACTCCTCATCGTAACACGCCCACACGCGGGTTACGACTTTTCTGGGATTCGTCCGCGCTCCCAACCCCCCGTCCGACTTTTAAAGGCCGGCTAATTTGTCGAGGGCCGGTGTGAAGCGACGTTGACCTATAAAATAAAGGACCGAGGATTTTCGGAGTACGCGCGAGTGCAAACAATCTTTTTGTCCTTTGACGCGCGTGAAGTGTAAATTTCTCGTGATTAATGATGATCGCGCAGGATTATGCCGCTTACGGGGATTACGGGGGAATTATGAATATCTCGATGGACAGCTCAACAGATCTCCTTGCCCGAAAACATCTATATCAAGATATTGAATCGTAATAAAATCCGACAAATTATGAACTGTAAGTAGGCAGTAAGGTACCCCGGGGAATGAAGTCTCGTCTAATCAATTTAGAAAGCTCATCGCGCCTATTAAAAACGGACGTTAGAGCGGAAACTGTTCTTTCTTCGGCCTAAGGGTCATTCATTCAGGAATTCGACTCTCGATCGCCCGTACGCCTGAACGACCTCTATATACGAACACCTGCGGCTTCAAAGCGCGTGTGTGCACACTTGCGCGGCACGAAAAATTCTTTAGGGCCAATTGTAATTTATAACAACTCCACTGCGCTCACGATAATTACCATTCGAAACCTGCTCTCCGTTCAAGTGCATGTGCGCGCGTATGGGTAAGAAATCTCGTGGCGCCGATCGCGCTTTTCGAAAAGTCGCTCCTTGTTCTTTCTCGTCGACGACTCAATTCAACTCGCATTAATGCCTGCTTCGACTCTTTCGTCGGATGTGTCATTGGTTATTACACTGCACCTATTGTACATTTATCCGGCGAAAATGCATGCATACTGATTTACACAAAATAACGTGTTTGTTCCTTTTTTGTATAATCATATCTATATGAAAATTTTTAAATTATTGGAATTTAAATTGATGATAGTAAAGGTATATTTTTATCCTGGAACTAAATGTTATCAGAGTAAGGTACGCGGGAAAGGCGCTGGCGTTAAATTGTGCAAAGGGAGCAAAAACCTTGTAACGTGTCGCGGAGAGAAAGGTCGCGAATTCTCGGGACCAAACCCAGAGCAAGCGCCGCCGTCTCGGATTAACTTATCTTCGAATCCCCGTTTGACCCGAATGCCTCGCCTCTGCGTCGCGACGACCAGCCTATCGCCTCGCCTATCGTCCTAATTCCATTAGTGTCCTTTTACTCTATTTTAGGAGACTGTTAACCGCGCTTTATCGCCTGCTTCATGTTTTACGAGGAAGCACAATTCATCCCTCGAGTTTTTAAGCTCTTTCCTAGACCCCAGATAAGATAATAAATGGAACCTTGGCTCTCTATCATAAAAAAACACCCACACTTTAGAAAAATTTTAAAAATCACTTTATTTTAGAATTTATTATTTTCACTCGAATTGATTACGTTTTTAAGGTAGCTACACAAAAATAGCAAAAATTAAACACTGTTATTCTTGAGGTCTTGATAAACAAATTGAAAAATATTAAAATTGACATACTTAAAAGTGACAAATCGGTATCAAAAACGAGATATAGAAAGAAAAAATTCCTATTTTCACGATTCTTTTAAAAAATATGATGGTAATCAGGCAAAATAAAAAGATATTTTATGCTAAAAGCATAACATTTTATGATTTGACTCATTTTCTAACCTAAAATGCACAATCCGCGAAACGTAAAAATAAAAATAAACATTATAGTTCATGGATACTTGTTCTAATTGATTTTTAAATTCATAGTTTCATTTTATATATACTTGAAAATCATTTACGCGATTTTAAAAGGATTTTACTTTGAGGACCCTCAGTTGACTTCATTATCTTTGGGGAGCTACCTTAAATAGGTATAAGTAGCGATGTTTAATGAGTCAAGAAATTTCATTAGAAGTCTGCAACATTTCGTTTACCTTTTCACTCTTTAACAATACTGAGAGTACACTGATTATTCCCACTGCTCCGCGGCCGCTCAATTATCATTCCCAACCGGCCCGCGCCAGTATCAACAACCCAAGTGTCTACGTAAGAAAGCGTGGAGTCCGGTGCATCGCAGCTGGCACTCGAAATACGATTTTATAATACGAAGCACCGCGTACACACACGGCGTTAATAAAAGCCCATACGGACCCCTCGAGAGGCGTCGGAACGCACGTACATACTCATCGCGGTCAGATTTCCGCGTCGCGTCCACTGCACACTCGGCTGTCTCTCTCTCCGCGCGCGCGGGATCGACGTGCCTCGCGTGCGAGCGGCAGCTTCTCGAATCGGGAGGATAGCGGTACCCGAGCGCCGGGACACGTATATATAGTAGGTGTGCGCCGCAGCTGCCGGAGCGGAGCGAGCAGCCTGGATACGTCGCGGGGCCGAAGGTCGGCGCGCGGTACACGCCCGAGCGTACACACATATCTGCGCCGAACACGCGGACTTTCTAGACGTGCCCCGCGCCGGGTAGTTTTCGATACGCCGACCTTTCGGAAATTTAATATCGCAACTTCGTTTCGCGAATTTTACGCGGTACGGTTGGATCGCGATCGTATCTAGTCACTGTCGTAACTGCGCGGAGAAAATTTTATTCGGAAAAATTATGCTTAGTATTTAAACATTTTTTATGCTCTAAGTATCTTGAGATCAAAATCTCGAAAGTTAAATTAGTGTACAACCAGTAAAAATTAGTGAAATGTACTTAAACATTAGTGGAGTAGCTCTCTACTAATCATCATTTAATTTAGGAATACATTCCACTAAATTTTAGTACATTTTACTATTTTTAATAGTTTTTCGCTAATTTAACTGTAGATGAAAATGACTTAAAAAATGTGGTAAAAATTGTTTGAAACATAAAAATTACGACATCGCTGCGTGTAGTAATTATTTTACGAAACAGATCGCCTGATCCCTCGATTACTAACCGCATAATATAATTTTTACCAACGGATCCTCTCCGCGTGGAATGCCTGCTTAAAATTCAAATCGAAGTGATTAATCCATCGAAAATCACTTAAGCAATTACAGCATCCACTTTGCCGCGCGCACTAATGCGCATTCGTTATACAGTAACTCCTCGTGAAATCCTTTTAATTTAATTTGACGCTGCCAATTTCGCCTGGCGAGCCGGCTCCCGGTGTTGTTTTTTTTTCCTTCCGCTATAGCCTCGATCCTCCTTTTCCCCGCAGCGCTTCGATCGGGTATCGAGAGCCGGGGCTATCTTAAGTCTGCTGAACCTGCACGACAGCGACGTGGTAATTAAGTTAACTGTCTTAAAAGCCGATTCGCGACGATATACTGTGTCGGGCGGGGTATATATATAACTTACGCTGAAAAAAAAGGAGCGGGAGAGCCGTTACCGACGCCGCGGATATCTCGCACGTCGCGCTTAACCGTAACTTTATTTCGATTACTCGATTTTTTCTAATTTAGAGGCGACGCGGGCTGTAATTTTTCTCCCTAATGCAGAAGTCCCGTATTTAGTGTATCATTTCCCGAGATAAGTTTGAATTATTATAATTTTCTTCGGAAACTTTACCAACGCACTATTCCGTTAGACTCAATGCAGGTTTATATTTCTATTAATTACAATTTTAGATTATGCGAAAACGAATACTGCAACTTTTACTCCGTGCAGTCGGCATAATTATTTTAATACTTGCATTGCATTTAAGGGTGATACTTTTTTTTTAAATAAAACTGTTTAAGATATCGCGAAAAAAATGAAATCGGACAGGAAATTTAAAATAGTAATTTTCGTGCACTTGAATTTATTGTGAATTTTGAATGCAATTCAACAAAATTTACACGAGCAATAAATATGTCTGCCGGTTGTAATTCTTATTCTTCTCCTTCGCATGCCCCGCACGCGACCGAAGAATTCCTCAACAATGTTTCCCCGTTGAAAATAACCGACCGCCTCGAACTGTACTCTCAAGATTCGAAAAAATTGATATGATAATATTTATGTGTACATTTTTTTCTACATCGAATATTAGATTCTCGTCGTTAAAATTATCTATTGAAATATTTGAAATGCACCGAGTCGGCAGTTCCTCAAACGATAATCCACGTGATGATCTCTAGCCAGTAGCTCACATTCGTTACGTAAATGAAGAAACATTTGTGAATTTCGTAAATTTTCAATCCCTTGCCATGATAATGGAAGTGCACTTCTGTTTTCTGGTTTCCAAAGTACCGCCGTGCGTTCGCCGGGGAAAATTTGAACGAAGGCAATTCCGCAAGCGCGCTCCTTTCGCTGTCTAATCGTCGATTATCGGGAATTACGCTCACTGTACCAAGTCGTACGTGGGGTTATACGGCTCTATTCTTAACCGCTCTATCGGTCGGTACGATGTTTGTTTTGTCCGATGATTGTTCTGTTCGGATTATTAACTTGGCCTATGCCAGGCTTTTGTTTCACGACTTTCGATTCAAAGCAGTCGAAACTTAGCAATTTGAAAAACTGTATTAAAGATACTATAGTTATGTAATTTTAGCTTAAATTACTCAATTTATTTAATTATTCGATAAGAATTAAGAAATGCCTTTACTAATATTTTACTTTTCTTTCTTACAGGTAAGCCCAACACAATTCAAATCCAAGTTTAAAGTTTTGGTGGTACATCAATTGAAATCAAGGTCAGACGTTTAATAAATTTTTCATTTCCCGCAACATTGAAATAAATTAAGCACCGGGACAAAGGTAAAAAATATTTTCCTCTACTATTCGAAATAACAGGAATCCCCGCCTCGAAATAGGTAAACCCACAGAAAGAACCCGTAAGCTCGTGCACGCACGAAGTTTCTCAATTTCGTCTAAGGCCGCGGTCGGTTGTTTACGAGGCATCGCGCCGATTACGCGCGCATTCGCGAGCCACGAATTTAACGAGGCAACGGTAGAGCGCGGCCCGCGGGAAAGCGTCGCTTCTTTTCTTCTCCCCGTGTGTACGAGCGATAAAGCCGCCTTCTCATTCTGTCGAAAGAATACCAGCCGCGCGACGACGCGGGGAGCGGCCGATTGATCAGGCGAACCGGTAGGCTCGTAAAGCAAACCCACCGCCGGCGTTGATTATCCGCTCCGCGGTATTTCCATGTGTTTTCTTCTCGTGGCCCATAGCGCTGGTGTACTTTTTAATGTTGCCTTACTTTTGTTTTTTCCGTCGTGGAGTATCGAACTCCGCTGGACATGTAGCATCGATTTGCATAACGAAAATTAATCGTAACGTTCGAGCTTAATGAATGGCCTTTTAATGTCCAAATACCAATGCTACTCGTTCGATCAATCAGATGTATAGGTGCGGGATCGACCCCACCTTTCAAAGGTCACTGTGCTCCGAGATTTACCTGACCAGAAGCTCCCGTAACGGAGCTCCGTCTTTGGTGCGCTTCAAGATTTACAACTCGTAAAAATTAATAATTGCGACTTTCGCCGAGCATCCGGAATTTATCGACGTGCGTACGCGAGGGACAACGTGAAAACGACGTTGTACATCAGCCTGGATCGCAATTTCACCGAACAACAGACCAACACAGTTTCGAGATTGTCTTTAACGACGCATATCTATTGGAAAACATCGATCCCTCTTTCAAGTCTATATTTCCCAATTAAATACGAATTACCCTCGATCCTCCGTAATTCCCCTTCGTTCAGAATAATATTAATCGAGCGCCGAGGCATTTTTCACGAGCGATAATGAATGCATAAAAGGCTTTCCCAGTAAAATAAAGCATCGCGATCCAGGCGCTCGCGGCGATAATTAATGATGCCGCGAGGGTAGAGGCCTCAATACAGAAGTTCGACAGAAATCGCTGCGGAGTTTTGATTTATCATCCGTGGCGCGCATCAACACACAAAGCGCGCAAAATAAAGAGACACGACGAATTAATTACTCGCCGCCTGGGTGGACGCCTCGCGCGAGCTCGGAATATCTTTCCGCCGAACGAAAGAAAAAGGAAGGGCCCGAACTCAATTATATCGACGCGCGGCGAAGTGTAATGGTAACGGTGTAAGCCGCGTCACGATTAAGCGATTCGCCTTTGATATCCGTCGATAAGATCAAAAACTTCAGTGCGTGTACACTCGGCCGATAGGAATGAAATTTTAATATCGCGGCTGTCCAGTGTGTAGACACTTTTGTGGAAGGTATTCGTTACAAAATAAAAGCGATTCGTTTCATTCGGCTTTTTAGTCGTGCGTTTATAGAGCATCTTGAACGGTAAAAGATAAAATTGTCGTATATATCGAAATGAACAAGGAAAAGCTGTTGGGGTAGATCGGGGACTCATAGTTGCCAGCTTGAGATATCTCTCTGTATTGGCTTTCTATCTCTGTTTCTCCTTTTCGTGCAGTCGCATGTCGTTAATTAAACTTCGAATTCCGTTCTAATTGGATTAGTTTCGTTCGCTTCCAAACGAATCCTATCGTCTTTCTTTTTCAGGACAGTCAATGCGATCTAATCTGTCTCGAGTTGACGAATCGTATTTTTTTATTTATCGTAAGCTCCTCGAGTAAGTGGCACGAGACGTAAAATAAAAAATTTCCCCTTTGTTTTCATCTGGTAAAATTTTTATATCGGAAAAGTCCGGAGAAAGGATTATTAGTTTAAGCCTTATTTATTAACGCGAAGTATTCTGAACGGCGAATAACGCTATCCATCGGCCATTCGAAAGGAAAATTGGATACACGCTCTCGTAACAAATCATGATTAGAGAGGCGCAGGTGCCGATTAATTATAAGGCATATTTTTTGAAATACAAAATTAGAACACTTCCCTTTTTTCTGCTTTCAAATTATTACTTTTTTTTCATTAAAAAAATCTCCCGTGTACCGTATTTGTCGTCGTTTTTCATCGTTCCAATTAGGGAATAACGTGAATTAATAAGGCACATGACATAAATTAGCTTATTTCCGTTATAGAAATCACACGCATAAAAAAGCATCTTTATGAAGAGTGTCCTAATGGCGTAACATTCCTCCGATGATAAATCACCATTTTTCCCAAAATAATTCTCCCGAGCAGCCTTCGATTCATTATCATTACTCCATCGCCGACGAATTCACTAATAAACTAGTTTTATGTAATCCGCTTCGCACACCGACGCTTTTCTCACCGAAATCGGGAGCAAAGCGTTCCGCGCGTTTATTTCCCAGCCTCTCTGGCGCAAGAAATGACCGAAAAAAACGTTATATCGCGTATATATATATTCACAGTGTGCATTGGCCAGGGCATGCCGACACGCAACGGGGAAAGAGCCACACCCGCGCGCGCCCCGGAGAACTAGAGATCCGTTTTCTCGCGCGCGCGCGCCATTTGCATCCGCGCTCCACTTTATGCGCGTGTATATACACGGGCCGCGCGCTCCGGCTGATAAGCTGCGAGCCTCACGATCGGCGCGATTTTTGCGGAGCGCGCGACATTTCGCGGACTCGACCCAGTTGTTGCCCCGGACGGAACGCGGAGAAATCGGCCCCGAGGGCGGTGATAGCGAGCCGATCCTTCTTTCTTTTTTTAAGAGCGACTGATTCGGTCCCGGGGACTGATAAGCGCCGGGGAAATTCGATGAGACTGATTCGGATCGGCCGGTTGGTGCATCGGGCACTTTCTAATGCTGAAGGCTGCGGCTGAGCCGATCAAGCTGTGGAAGTTGTGGTTTTTGTTGTTTTTGCGTTTTTAATTGGAGAGAGAAATTGCGTTTGTAATTGAAGTTTCTCAAAATTGAAAAGTACTCGGTTATCGGTGGTTAATTTTTTTTTAAACGGTTGTCATTTACCGTTAAGTTGGAACGAGATTATTGGCGGCGAGCTAAAAATTTTTAATGGAGGTGTTATACATAGACTGAAAATAAATGATGATAATGTTTGAAATCAAGCGGAGAAAGATTGCAATATCTATTATGGAATAGAACGTGGCATATGCACTTGTTAGAATAGGAAAATAACTCATGTTGGGATTTCTAAACCAGTAATTTCATCGTTGCGTCATAATTGTGATACGCTCAATGAAATGCACTTAAATAAGTAACGCAACCTTAACATTAATTATCCTTTTTATCCCCTTCGCGCTGACTTATTCTCCAAAAGCGAGCATTTAAGTGGGCAGCTGAAATTTCTATCCGAACCAATCTCCAAAATTTCAAATTATAACCTACTGCTCACAATGGGAGACAATGCCCACCTCTATCGGCGCAATTGCTGCGATAAAGAGGAACATTTTTTCCTCCGGGAATGGCAACGCCCGCCGAAAAGAAAAAAAAAAAACATACATAGCCCAATCGACGTAAGATATCGACTCGCTATTTTACGCGCGGGATAGTTTCCCCGAGCGATTCGCCGCGGCTTCGGGAGTAGATTAGGAAAATCAGATAATCCGGCCGCCTCGTGCACGGCGCCCCTTTCTTTTTTTTCCCCGCTGCATGCAGTTTACGACGTCGCCCGCGCCGATGGGGCCCCGATACCTTTCTTTTTCCAATCTTTCGTCAAATTTACGGGGCCGATTGTTCGCCGGGCTTTTTCGTCGCTTTGATTATTCGCGCGGTTCCTTTCGCGGCGCTCGTTACCGAGGCGCGCGCCGGCTTTTATTGGCCATTATATTTCCTGCGCGAGGAAAAGGATCGCGCGCTCCCATAATGGGCCGTTCGGGCTCTCTGCTCTTATTTTTTTAATGAATGCCAATGCGGGATTTCTCAATGCGATTGATAAGGTTTTTTACGGGCCGCGATTCGCACAATCGGTTTATAAATCATAACGATTCGCATTATAAATTCTATCATTTGCTGCAGATCTGGATCTCTGATGTTGTGAACTCAATAATATGCACAATAAAATAAAATAATAGCAAGCGGCTTATATATTTCTGTGAGATAAGTCAATTCTTCGTGTCTTTAAGAAAATCGTGTTGTAAAGTTTTTAATGTTCAATCTGTTGTCTCTTATATTAAAATTCACTACTATTCGTATTATATAAATTTAGCGTGCGACCTTATCGTAATCTTGAATTTTTTCATCGATATCTCCAAGTCGATCTCGATTCTCAAGATTCTCAATCGTTTTTTAATTGTGTAAGAGTCTAAAAACATTCGAAACTCGATAATACACGAAGTATCCCTCAATACTTTAGTATTATGGTCAGCTAATTAAACCTTTTAGTTTCAGTACAAAAAGCCTTTAATTTATCCTCTATAGTTGAATAAGTTAAATATATTTAAATAAGTGGATATTCACTTATTCTAGGTCAATTCTTGACTTTACATTGACGATCGTTTGGTTTTGTTAATCTCTAAATAAATCCACGAATTTTAAATCTCCATTTTGCAAAAAAAATTAGGTCAATTGTTGAACTTACATTGACGATCGTTTGCTTTTGTTAATCTCTAAATAAATTTGCGAATTTTAAATCTAAATTTTGAAAAAAAAACGTACGTTTACGTTTTTTCTCTTAAAACGAGTTCATCCCTAATTTACGAGCGACTAAAACCCAGCAAATTGACGCTGGAGGTATATCAGCGGGTCACCCGGGCGGCCTCGCGCGAGATCCGGATCGGCTTATCTCGCGGGGGCGGCCGCTCTTATTAAGCGGCCCCGTGAGCGGCGCTCGGCTTCTTTCACTTTGGCCCGAGAGATAAATCGCGCGGTGCCCGCGCGTGGGAGATTGTAAATACGCGGATTCGCGGGCGGCCCGTCGCCGCCACGCCCCAAACAATTACCCGATCGCGATGATGCCGTAAATCTCGGCCGAGCGAGCGAGCGTATACACCACGGGCACTGAAAAGCGCCTTTTTCGCCCGATTGTATAATGCTGCCAGCGCGGCGGTACACGTCGAGCCGCCCGCGCCGCTTGTCGCCCGGTACACAGAAGCGAGAGCCCGACTTTTTTTTTGCGCGCGAGAACCTCGTGTTTCTTGGATTATATTTATGGGATTTTATAACTTTGGCGATGTTTCTTTTTAACGCTTTCGCGGGGTAATTCTACGTCGATTATCATTTTTTCGCGGTGCTTGTTTCCCAGGCGGCGCAGGAAATTTATCAAGTTATCTCGGTAGGGATTTTTTAACGCCTCGAATGAGGGGAGGCCTGGTCGAACAAAATGATACGTAATACCGCGGACAGGTATCGGTATCTATTCGGTCGCGATCGAGGCATTAAGCATACGTGCGACTACTCTTTGCGCGCGCCGAACAATAATTTATCATGGCGAGGTAGGGAGGGGAAAAAAGGACGGCATTTACTCGCGACACGGACGTTTATTAATCTTCCGATTCGACGTTTTTTTCTCGCTGGGCAGATCTGCAAGTACACGACCTGAAATTATAATTTTAATTTCCATCTCATCGCCTAGGATCGCCCGTCGCGCGCATCGCGTGTTACGGTCGATATTCGAGGCGAAAGAAGGAGAGAGGCGCGACCGGTTCGTCCCGCGGGGAGAGGAAAAAAAGAGGGACGAGTGTCGGAAACACGACGTTAGCCGGAGCGTTTACCTTTGACTTATTTGGGACGCGAGAAATATAATGACCGATCGCCTTTTAATTTTTCGAAAAATCTGAAATATTACGCCGTTACCTTAATGAGTACCATTCGCAGCTATACTCTGTACAACAGTTGGGTACTCGGTAATAGAGAGTATAAAGCAAAAGAATAATTTATTCGGTGACGTTTCGAATAAAGAGAAAAATATATCCAGATTGAGGCGCGCGTCGCACCGATGCGGGGAAAAGCGTGAAAATAAGATTTTTCCGAAAAGTAATTTGAAAATTTCACACCTCGCCGTGAATTATCACCCTGTTTTCAACGACTTTCAGCGAACGGACCGACGATAAATCTCTAATTCGCACTTTAGAAAACAAGGAGCGCGCGCGCGCATACAAAATCGAATTTATGATAACTGGACTGGGAGCGAAAAATAATTTCCTCTCTTTTCTCTCATTCGTCTTCCTCCCGTGTGTCATTGCACAACGCGTCCGACGAGTTTCTCGTGTGGTTTATATATACACACGCAGCTACATACTTTTGCTCGGACCGACACGTCGCAACAGCTCCGCACGCACCATCTGCGCCTTGTGTCCGAGCTCGTGTACAGCTCGAGTCGAAAGTTTAATTTTTTTTTCTGAAGTTTAACATTTCTTGTTTCTACTAAACGTTTTGTAATGTTTCGTGTTAGAGATTAATAGACCCTATTAAGGAATACTTTGTGTTTATTTTTCGCTTTATAAATATAAAAAAAAAACTACCGCTTAATTAAAAGAACTAATCACTATAATAGAAAATCACTAGTCGGCATTTAAGTGGTTAAAAAACAAAACAGCAGTAAATTCTAATCTTTGAGGTATAAAAAAGCGTTTACAGCAAGGATTAAGTTCACTTCGTTCCGCATAGTGCCTCTCTCTAAGATCCAAGCGCGTGCGTAATTGCGCCCGACAGATCCACCCTTCTCGCGACGTTGATGGCTAAAATCGGCTAAAAATCGGCTTATCGCGTAAGTGCCATTCGAGCGGTCTCTTCGGCCTTATCTCCTGCGTTCGTGTGCTTCCTACTTTCATTTTGTCGGTGGCTGCTCCGCGACGACTGTAAATCAACGCGACGTTTGCGGCCCGGCTTAGACGTGCACGTATTGCGTCTCCTCGTTTTGCCGCGCGGAAAAATTGATGACGGCCAGCGATCACGCAGGATATTAACCGGGGCAATTTTCATTTTGCTCGCCGGCAGTTTCTCCGTATCGGAATCGCATTATTAATCAATCTTACCGAGTATGCCGCTTCAAAGTGTCACTGCTCGCTCCAGTCGCGAGATTGAAGTGGCAATTGTGCCGGTACGATCGCATAGTAATAAGCGAACATTATCGCCGAATTCGCGGATGTTTAATGGACTTATGCAAAGCAATCGTGCGAAAGGGGGTAAATTCGTATCGGACATAAATTTCCTATAAATCGCCTGGAAGTTATCGCCGTGATCTCGCGCGCGAATAATGCGCAAAAATGATCTGTTCTTGCGTAAATTTAAACTCGCCGACGGACACACCCAGGAACGCTTTTCCGATTTATTCAGCAAGGCTTATGCGCAGATAAGACTGTGCCCTGGGTGTATATATGGGAGAAAGTTTTCGCGCGAAAGCTTCACATTGTGAGCGATTTTTTTGTTATCTCCAAATGGGCTGAGACGAAAATTGTTGGTAAACGCGCGAATGAATGCTTATAATCTTGATTTGCGTCGTTCCACCTTTATCAAAGATTCGTTGACGTTTCTATAGGAAGGCGAGATTCCAGCAATATTTTGAATAGGTTGATAATCATTTCAATCGAGTGCTCAATAAAATCTTTGTCGAAAATAATCATAAATTTTCTACTATCGTCACTAAAGTACGTATTCTTCTTTCTCACAAAATAAAAAAATTGATATAAATCGATCAGGATTGGTCCAGCTTCAATTAAATACACACCGTATCTTATCGCAAAAATATTACAACCTATCGAAATCCAAACAAGCGATCATGGATTTCAAAAGTAATTATATCGCGGTAAACAGGCGCTGGGGTTGCGCAGAACAAGCTCGAGCAAGAATTAAAACAAACACTCCCGTGCAGCCGGCGAATAAAAAAAGGACACTCGGGGCTTCCGTACCGGGAGCCGATTTAAATTCCGGCGCGCGGCACGAATCGCGACGCGTCGATATAATTAGTCGAATATCTGGGCGAAGAAAAATAAGGGGGCGGGGGGAGGCGATAAACGCACGCCGCGCGAGCGAGTCGAACCGGTCGAATTGGAAAAAGACGCGCCGGCTTATTTATTTTGCGGCCTTCGATTACGCTCGATTAATTGGGCCGCGTGTAGCTTTTACAGGGAGACCCGATGAAAATCGCCCGATCAGCGCGGCATCGATCACGCGCTTTATTTTTTTCGGGGTGGGGCAATTATATTTCGACGAGTCGTAAATTGCGTGATTAAAGGTCTGCAAATCTTAGTATAGTTTTAGAGTGACAAGAGCAATCAATTTGACTATTGATTTTTGATAAATTTGTAATAATGTAATTACTTCACCGAGTAATTATAATCCAGAAGATTTTTGATTAATTTCCTGAAGCGAAAATAAACTCAAAGATCAGAAAAATTAGTATAGTAACTAGTAAATTTTAAAATCGTTTTTATATGTTCAGTCCTTTATCTTTATCAAATAGAAAAACCTAAGAGAATATTATGAATCTAAGAAATTTTTTCCTTTTTAGGACCGTCTTTTTACTTTAGCTTCTTCAGATCATGAACCTGGATAAGATTTTTAAAAATTGTTCTCTGGTAACTAATTATTCCGCGGACGAGGAAAAAAAAGCGTAACAGAGATGTAATGCTTTAATACGCGGTTCGCCTCGAGTCGTAAGACGTGGAGGCTCGACGCGGCTTAGACAAGCGAGACTCACCTTGCGCAGGCAGCTCGTCGAAGTGCATTGACTCTCGGCAATTTCCCGGCGGTTTTTAAGCGCATAACAAAGATATTCGAGCGTTGCGCTAGCGGAGGATTCGCCTTCGCAGAAAAGAGCCTCGCGCAGGATTTTACGAGCGAACTTGTATATTTCCTGATTTTTCCGGACGAACGAACCTCCGCGCTCTCTTCCCCCCCATTATACATACGGAGAGAGAGAAAACCTCGCCTTGGGTTTACAGTTATACGTGCCGACGAGCATACAGCGCAGCCTCGAAAAGTTTCTCGCCTCCGCGAGGTCTTCATCTTCTGCGGTGCGCGGATCCACCTCGCGCGCAATAAAAACTCCCGAGAGAGAGAGAGAGGCCCGCGGGAATGAAGTCGTTGAGCTCGGACCGGCAGGTGCCACCGTGGAGATAAACGTACTTACCCGGCGTATGGGATCGCGCACAAATGAAACGAGCAATTTTTCGGCAATTCCCGAATGGGGCGTTTAAAAAAATCGTTCGCGTTCATTTGCATCGAAATCGCCGGCCGGTTAAACGCTTCCCCCGAAAAATCGCGAGGAGCGCGTAAATTCCTCGCGGGTCGTTACTGCCGAAAGTTCGTGCGGGGGCACTCGAATCAAATCGTCAATTTTCACTTGGTATAACGAGCAATCATCCGCTCGCGTACCCACGGGGTGTACAGTTAGCGGTGGTTGAGTTTAATGCAATTTTAATACGCGTCGTGCGGGAGAAACGTCGAAATCGCGCGGAAGAGAGATACGCGCGTATAACGCAAGAAAAAAAACCGGAGAGAGAGAGAGAGAGAGAGAGGCGACATTAATGGCACTCGAAGCTGCCCCCTTAATTACGGTGTACCGTTCGCTGCCCCCTTGTGTTTCCGAGGCGGCGCTGACGAACTGGTGAACGGATTTTCCGCGGCGCGGTCGATTCATCAGCTGCGAGATCCACTAATTGCCGGTCTCCGGGTGCACCGAGCGATCGGGCGCAATCTTGATTTTTCCTTATATTTCAACTTTCTTGGGGGATCTTTTAATGCGCGGCTTGAAGACACCGCGGAAATTGATTTTAAGTTAAAAGAGATTTAGAAAAAAAGGGACAAGGAGCTGACAAAACGCACCGGGGCAAAGGAATAAAATAACACACCGCCTTGGCGGTTCGCTCAGTCCGCGAGGGGAGTTTTATATAAAATTCTCGTATAACGGCGCTGCGTCGATCTTCGCGGCGATGCCCAATCAGGGTTTTACACGCCGACGAGATTCGATCGCGCGGATCAGCCTCGAAAAACCCGCCGCCGCGGCGGCTCGTTACGCGGCGTACATGCGGCTTTTGCGGAAGGGAAGAGAGAACAAAGGGGTAGCGAGCTCCCGACCGCTGGTACTCGATTTGTCGGAGGCTCGTTCATTAATAATCGATTTATTTCTCGGATTGCGGTGTCGACCCGCTGCTTTTCCGCCTCCGCGGCAGCCCGGATTAACGAGGAATCCCCTTCGTTCTGCGGCTTCTGACGTAATGGTTCGGTTAGTTTTACCTCTATACGCACGCGATATTATGGGATTTTTCTCATTTCACAAACAATTGCGCCTTGAGGCACTCGTTCTCAATTAAGATCTTCTAAACTTGCGTATTATAATTTTTATAAAGGAACGGATTTTTTTATAATGTTACGATTACACGATTTTTTTGTAGGTATCGGACTGGGGTTTTTCTCTCGCTTGAACGGCGCCGCCGGTACATCCCGCGGACACGCCGCGGCCTGCATAATAATGTAATCGCAGTCTCCTTTTTTTCTCGCGGCCGAAACGCGCGTCGACACTTTGCGCGTGTGATGCATCGCCGGCTTCGCGGTGGATATCTCGTCGCTTTTTTTCGCGCGTTAACGGGAGAGCCGATGTAATTGAATTAAAAAAGGAGTGATTAATAAGGCAGCGGCACAGATTTATTTCGTGTTCTCGCGCCTGGTCGAGCTTACAATTTTATCAGCTGGCATATTAAGGGGATCAAAAAATAATCGTTCAGCTATTCGTTCTAATTGTTGAGAAGTGGTACTAAATTTGTGCCGAGTAAATCAAGCATCTTTTATAATCTTGAAGTGCGAAGAAGATCACAATACTGTTATCATCTCCGCGAATGACTTACAATTTGTAGAGGCCTCTTGCATCACCTAAGATGGATCGGCGAAAAAGGAACGATCGCGGCCTTTGTTCGTTAAATCGGCGCGAATCGGTCGCCAATTTCTCATACGCAAGCTCAGCGTGCGGAGTGTAAACACGCGGTCTTAGATTAATGCCGGTGGGCGCGTGGGAGTCGACGCTGGACAGGACGCGTTCGCGTTAATCTTCGCACGCGAGCTCGGCGATGAAAATTTAACGCAAATTTTCTCGTTCGCCCAAGGTTTTTACTGAATAACGCCGCAGCCGCTTGCCCATTTATCAACGTGTTAGCAACTTCATTTTTCAAAACTGCCGGTATAAATTTAATGATTCAAATTAATGTGAATCGATTTAAATTTCTAATGGTCTCGTTACTCTTATTAAAACTACCGTAAGCCTCAAATTCTCTAAAAACAAAATCTTCCAATCGAGGTTTATCGACAATCATATAAACATTATTGAGTACATTTTCTTAAAAGCTGCAGTTCTTCAAAAATTTTAGCAAAAACAACGATCGCCAGTACCTTCCATCAAGTGCTCCTCGTACATCGTTATCGAATTCTTCATACACACACGTAAAAAAAAAGAAAAGAAAAAATGATGGCGAAGAAAAAGAGATCCGTTGTTCCTCGCGCACGCAGACAGCCTCACGTGCTCCTCCCGTCTAATTGCACTTGGGCGATTTACCTCCGCCGACCGCACACGATACGGCCGCGCTCGCGAGAGAAAGTAAAGGATACCTAAGGGGGGGCCGACGCCGATGATTGGTCACCGGGCGAGAGCTATGAGAAAACGGCAAGCGAGATATGTATCGGCTCGCCCGCGCGCCCGCGGATTCGATAGGGCGACTACGTAATCGACGAGGAAACGCCTGAAAAACGAGCGCGCGCTCCGTTGTTTCGTGCAGCGCAGAGACGTATTTCCCGGGCGAGCGGCCCGTGTACGTGTGTGGGACTCGTGCGAGCCGCTCGACCCCGGAGAAACCGCGGCGTGCATATGCACCGGGGAGTTTGCATTCTGGCCGGCCCGCGAGCGAGAAACGCGGTTATCGACGAGGCCGCCGATCGCTTTTGTTGCCTTCCGATATCCTTACGGGTCTGATTGATTTTCCGTCTGGCGAACGCTTTTCTCGTTTTGCTTGTTAAGAACGAATTTACCGATTTTCTTTTTTTTCAAATGAAGTAACGATTCTTGCGATTATAAACGTTTGCATGATTTTTGAGCAAAAGGTTATAGACAATGATAGCCGGGAGGCGAGGAGCTTCGAAGAAGCCCGACCTCGATCTCCTTTTTCGGCGAGCGTACGCGAGAGAACGCGGGCGAGGTAAATTACCGTGGCATTGTTGTACGCGCACTGCCGTGATTTACGTTCCTCGCGCCGAGGTCGAATCTTATTTGCACGTTTCGCTAAAGTCAATTTTTTTTTTTTTTTTTTTTTTTTTTTTTTTTTTGACTCGTTAAAAGTTAACGTTGAAACGGGGCGAATTTCACGATCAACAAAGATTTGCACATCTCAATAAGTTTAATTGAATTTTTTGCGACGCAAAATTTAGATTGATGATCCGCCGTACACGCGCTTTTATCTAAAAAAGGATAATTCAATCAAGTTTTTGTTGACGTAGTTGGAGAAGGATTCTAAAAATAAATGAAAAAAATTGTAAATTTTTCCGTAAACATTGACGTGGCTTTGTGAGCGGACAAGTAAGTGTCCAAACCGTTAATTTAATAACACGGGATCCCACGAAAAAAAGCTCAGCCGTCGCAGAGGATATTTTTACCCGGTGTAATGCGCATCGCTATTAGGTTTTTAGAGTTACCGCTGCGCCGGATGATTCACTCGGCGCAAACTAAATTAAGAAACTGTCTTTTTACACACAGCTTTTTATCTATGAAAAAAATTAATACCACCAATCACTCCCAAAAAAGAAATAGAATTTTCTTACGAAAATCAGTTCACCACTCCGGTACGCTAAGCCTTTCCTACAAAATTACGCTACCTGCTCGCAGCAGCCTCATTGTATAATCGCGCGCAATCAGGATCTGGTCGAAGACGGCGGCAAACGGAGCGCATCGCATTAAAAAAATTTCCTCGATTGCTTAATAGTTTCTCCGGCCCTTTTATACCGAATGCGACGGGTCACGCTCCCCCCCGTCCGAAAAGGCGAGCCGACTCGCTGCGGACTGCACCGTCTCTCTCTCTAAATTGCGCTACACGGATAGGGGGCCCCGCGTCTTCGCGATAATAAGCCGGGACGGCGCGCGGTAATGAAAATCGCCCGTGTCCGGCGCGTTAGAAAAGCTCGCGGCGGAATTTGCGGAATTGAGTATTAAGCGCGACCATTAGCCTCGATTGTCGATTAGAACGTAAAATATTATACTTTTGAGCGAATGAATGACACCCGCTGCTTTCGGCGGTTCTCGTGCCGCTTTCAACGGGTCAATTGAATTTTATTGCTCGTTACGTTCCGTTTAAAATGATAGGCGAGGAAATTTTTAGATAGACGAGTAAATGTAATTTTTTTTTTTATCACGTTTGTTGGTTTATACAACAAAGGTAGATGTAAGAAGTTACGTTGCATCACCGCGGGATTATAAGAGAATAAAGAACGAATTGCCGCGAGTACCGTTCGGCGATAAAGTAGGCAAAAACTTGTCACGTACGGCGCGACCGTCCGACATCCAGTTCGCGCCGATCAAAAACCAGTCTTTGTTATCCGCAGCATTTCCGCCGAGCTTCAAAGGTGCGCACCGATCGAAAATTTCGCCGATCGCAAATCAATTACCCAGCTATTTAGGGCGATTTTTCAAGATCGCGCAAAAAAAGGGCGGCAATTGAACGTTCTTCACGAGAGCCATTAACTTATCACTCACGTAATACCTTTTTGCACCCAAACAATAGGAAACGCTTACTTTGCTTCGCTCTCGCGGCACCGACACTGACCATTCACCAAACGAACGGGTCCGGGCAATTATTTTTTTTGTTCCCTCGAGGAAATAACCTCAACCCTCGTCAACCTCCTCTTGAACTCCAACGTTGACCGAGAGGAGCGCAATGCAACGGGTCGCATCCCCGCGACGACTTCGGCGAAGAGCTGCTCCCCCTAATTAGCCCGGCCGCAATTGCACCGATCGATCCGTCGCAATTAGCGCGCCCGCGACGACATTCGCCGGTGCGCCCCCTCCTCCTTCGATCGTATCGACGGAGCCACCTCGCCAATTAGCGGTAATCGTCCGCGACGTTTAACGGCGTCCGCTTTTTCTGTGTCAGCCCGAAAAATCACGACGTCGACGGCGACCGCCACTCGGACCCGATCAACGGTTTCGGCGCGGTTTTGTTTCCGCGCGCCGGACTGTGAGAAAAGACGCGTGCGAAAGCGCGTACCCCAGCTTTCACCGGTACATTTTACGCGTTTTTAATTAACGCTCCTCGGAGAAAAGTATCGCCGGGCGGTTTTTCGCCGTATAGATTTCAGTGCGGCAATTTATCGAGGCATTTAGCATTTCTTACGTCACGGGCTCATGGGAAGATTTTCTTGAAAATATCATCCGACCTTGATTACCAGCATATTGTCTACCTCTATAAAATAAACGACATATTTATTTTTGACTTTAAATTGTTTTCAATCGCCAACAGGTTTCACGGGCACGCAATGCGAGATCAACATAGACGAGTGCGCGGCGAACCCGTGCCTGAACAACGGCATCTGCACGGACATGATAAACGGGTTCAAGTGCAAATGCGCGGACGGCTTCGCGGGCGTCCACTGTCAGATCAACATCGACGACTGCGCCTCGTCGCCCTGCCGGAACGGCGGCACGTGCCACGACTCGATCGCCAAGTACACGTGCGAGTGCCCGCCGGGCTTCACGGGGGCCTCCTGCGAGACCAACATCAACGACTGCCAGTCGAACCCGTGCCACAGCGGCACCTGCATCGACGGCGAGAACTCCTTCACCTGCAGCTGCTTCCCCGGCTTCACGGGCAACCTTTGCCAGACGCAGATCGACGAGTGCGACAGCAATCCGTGTCTCTTCGGCGGCAGGTGCGAGGACAGGATCAACGGCTATCAATGCGTCTGCAGACCGGGCACCTCGGGCAACAACTGCGAGATCAACGTCAACGAGTGCTACAGCAATCCGTGCAGGAATGGCGCTAGGTGCATCGACGGCATCAACAGGTCAGTATCTACTCTATCGAAGCGATTTTTTTACTTCCTCGAAGAAATGTATTTCATCGAACAATTACACCGAGAAAAATAGGTTACGAAAAATTACTATTTTTTTCGTAAAAGGGCGACCTATTCGACCTACTCTCTAAATCTCATTCAGTGAAATTTTACTAATTTTCAGTGTACTTCACTGATTTTCCAATGCAGATTAGGTCACTTTCATTGGTTTACCCTGAACCTCACTGAAAATTAGTGAAATTTTACTGAATGAGATTTAGAGGATAGTAACGATGTTTACTAAACTCGAAACAATTTTTACTAAACTTTAGTAATTTTTATTTAAGCTTTTATAATATCTCATAAGAGTATAACAATAATTATGAAATGTTTAGTAATATTTTTTTTATGGTCAAGTAGGTCGCCCTTTTAATAGAAAAATAGTAATTTTTACTAATTATTTTTC
>JAXIUT010000009.1:24359461-24398335 GCA_035586675.1 Eurytoma californica | reverse complement strand
AAATCCGTACTGAAATCCGTACGGAAATCCGTACTGAAATCCGTACGGAATTCGTACGGTCTTTTTCAACTGGGCGCGTATCTATAAATAGGAGATGATATTTTATCCAAAGCGCATTCACAATCTACGTGTCCAGCTATTTGCTATCAGTAACATTTTTTTATGCTTGATCCGTATACGTTTCTTCCTAATTTTGAAATCCTGAGGTTGAAATCTTGTCTGCTCAGTGGAAATATACTCGGTATGCCTAAGCCAAACTACCCTTTTTGCATGATGCCTACAATCTTGACGAGTGATAATATCTGCTAACAACTTTTCATCTGCAGGATCTAGTTGGTATTTACATCACCATTATATGTATCACAATCGATTAGATTATACTTTATCCGACATTATAACCTCTTGTAACTCGTGTAAAAGTTAGCACTGCGTGTCATTTATATAGTTCCCTGATAATAAACGGCTCCGTATTAAAACGATGCCGTGCATGCTCACCGTATTACAATAGCGCGTGCACCAAGCACGGCATGCCTTCAACTTGAAGACATGATGCTCCCACAATGTTCGTTGGGCGCCTCGAATAAAATAATCTTCTTTATGAAAGTTTCATATAAATACGAAAACGTTATCGTCAAAAATATATAAGGAGGGTCCGTAAAATTTGCATCTTAAACAAAGTCATTAAAAAATCAAGGATGCCAAAACATTTGCAGCATAGCTATCATTTGACAATTCGTTCGCTATGAATATTTTGTTGGCTTTGAAATTTGTAGGCCTTTTGTTATTACCTAAATACAATAATTTTGTAAGTAAAATTTTTGCTTAGGCATTTGGCAACAAATGGTCCAGGTGATCTAATTCTGCAAAAATATCTTAATATATAAAAAATATTGTACTTTGGGCACTAATGAATTATCTTTTGTGATAGTTTGATGAAAAAGTATCTTGCGCTTTTGCTATAATTAATTTTACCTATTACCAAAGTGCTGATCTAGACTTGATTCGAAATATTTTACATAGGCGCGCGGTAATGTGAAATTAAATTTAAACTCGGGCTACAAATGAGAACTAGGGGAGAGCGGGGCATAGTGGGCCGCGCTTACAATTTTTTAGGGCAGTCTTGCGGGTCACCTGGTCATCCAAATTTGATCTGCAACCCCTAAACTTAACATATAATTGGTACGCTACCTCAAGTTTAGACAGGTGGCCCACAATGCGCCTCTAAAAAATCTTATGCGTGGCCCACTATGCCCCGCTCTCTCCTATATATGTATAGGTATATCGAATATAGGATTCTTTTTCAATAACTAAAGATGAAAACAGACATTTAAATGGAATGATAGGATTTGTATTTATTATCATTCGAAAACTGTATATATACTACACAGTTATCACACCAGTCTTTTTTATAAGTTATTTCATTATAACGTTATACATATAAATTTACTTTAAACCACGTTGTTACATTATCGGGAATTTCGCAGTCATTCTATGTGTGTTTTAAAGAATAATGAAATTCGCACCACATTATACTATGTGCTAAAGTAGCAAATCCTTATTACAAACTCACATAATTCACTCGTGCAATATCGTCAAATTTCCGCAACATTCATCTTCAGTGTAAATGAGATTTCCGTCGTTCTTATTGTTTTATCTTTACAGAACTATACATGGCCGAGCTTTCTTAATTGACAAGAATAATACTCGGTTTTTAACAAATAATTAATAATTATTAAAAAATTACTGTAATTATGCTTTTCTATGATTTTGATTCCATTCAGAATATGTGAAGTGATTTAGTCACAAATAATGTATAGGATGAGAAATGAGGAAAATAAATGTAAAATGTATTTATAGTTTCATTGCCTACACGTAAAAGTTTTATTATTCCTTTTTTTTACAAGTGGCAGCATTTATTTGACTGTCGCATTCATTAACCATCTACAAAATGCTTTAGTGTTGCCTACTGAAAGAGCGACAGTGTAAAATAAAATGTAAATGGGGATCAGTCTCATCATGCGAACTGAGTTACGAACAACAATTAAATGCGAAGTGACTCGGCGGGTGGTTGTCGACGATATCATTCGATCGAGCTTTTCGTTACTTCTTTTAGTCACCTCTTCGCAAAAGAATAATCAAACTTAAATGATAACCTTACAACTTAAATAAAAAATCGATGAATGATAAAAAATGCTTCTACCGAGTGTTTTTACCTTTTGATTGATTCGATGTAAAATATTGAGTCTATTGATTATCTATAAGACCTTCGCCTTTTTTAATGGTAATTTCGCGTATTATTAATTGCCGTTTTCGTTAACGTTGCGATTGTAAATTGTTTGTACATTTTTTCATGTTATTGGAAAATAGTGGGAAAATAACGTACTTTAAAGTAAATTGAATTTTGTACGAAATCAAATTAAAGCTGAAGTGTTTAGGTTCACACTTTTTCCGCACTAATATAAGAAAGACATTGCGGTACTCCAAAAATTCTGAAATTATTTCCATGAGCAAACTCTTTGCATTCGACTCTTCTACTTCATTTACAAGTACACAGATTTTAGCGGGAATAAAAAAACCGAAAATGAAGTTAGATATTAAAATATAGTAGCCTGAAAGAAATACAAAAACAAATGTTTAATTTCAGTGAATATGGCCAGTATATATTATTACTAATTAAGTATTAAAAAATATATTAGAATTTTAAAAATGTTCTGAAAGTGTATGCTAAAATTGACGTTAAAATTTCACATTCTACCGTTATAAAAATTTAATTTAAAAACAATTAATTTTGCCCACATTTACAGAGTACTCACTTTGCTCTTGAGAATTAAAAAGTTCTCGGCTTTTGTATTGTTAGTGGTGGAAAAAGTCACTATGTATCACTTTACAGGGAGACAATTCTCATTTTTGTGTTATGCGTCCACTTAAATTAACGTTTACATGTTCAAAATCTATTCTTTACTCTGAATTTTGTCTCATTCATATTCACTTCAGTTATGTACAAAAAGTTTGATCGCACAAACTAATTTATAATCACGATCAATCGCAGTAATTTCCAACTAATCACTAGGCATTCAATCATTTACAAACGCACTTATTTACGTTAACAACACTCGAATAGACGCTGAAGAAAATGATGTTAAATCAATTATTTCTTTTATTTAAAAGAAATAAAATGACATTCTTCAAATCACAAAAAATAAGCTTCAACGAAAAAATACATTTATGGCGACGATCGAAATGTCGTTTAAAGATTTTTTTCGTTCTTCAGTCATGCATAAGTTACCTAATAAATTATTAGAACTACTATTACTTGTAGCGTCTTAGCAAAATCTATTGCGTACAACTTTTTGCTACGTACAAATTGAAACTCCAATATTATTTACTCGAATTATTTCGATCTCACAAGGAGAGTGTCAATCCTCAAATCGGTGACCCTGAGTGTTGACACTCGTCTATTATAAATTTTTTAATTCTATTTGTTTTTTAATGAATTCTTAACTAAATTTATCTTTGAACAATTAGAAAAAAGAACAATAATTCTTTCACTCATCTTAGAATCAATTCCAACATCAGAACTTAAAAGCTAATTACCCATTCATATTCATTACAATTATCACATACATACTTAACTTGAAACTACATACATACGTACACCTTATGTATACCTGGCTACATATGTATCATATTTAATCTTATACGTAAAAAAATGAATCAATATTTACATATGATACTGGCAGTAATCCTTCATCTAATTTCTCATGCACGTCATTTTTTTCTTATTGTGGCGATCTCAAACAAATGACAGATTTACTGGTAAAAATTATTGAACAACGAAGACAAAAAGTCGCATTGATTTGTCTTTGTCTATACTTTTTTTAGAAAGTAAATGATCACTGATAAATACCTACACATTTATCATGAAAAATCGCGGCAAAAGCTCAATACGTACTGTCGTAATGCGATCGGTGTAAATGAATTTGCTAAATTAACGACGTAAACCGTTCTCGAAAGCCTTTGGGATTTATTAATACACTACCTAACAATTAAGGCCTAAATTTTTATATAATAAGTCTTTGCAATTTATAATTTTTTTAATAAAAGTTGCATGTGGCCAACAATTTATTCGTTATAAATATGACATAGCCAAGTAAAACTATTCTGAGAAAAGTTTTATGAAAAAGTTTCGGAGTAATTTTTTAATACATTTTGATAAACTTCATATCAAAATATAGACATAAAGTAGCAATATTTTATCATTTATTATATCTAGTAATGTTTGTAGAATTGGTTTTAAATTAAGGGAATTCTAATTAGAATTGTAATTGTCACGTGCCCAAATGTTAGTAAAATACGCGCGAAACTTTTTCAAATTTTCTCAGTGAAATAGTACTTATTTTTTTTTTTTTTTTTTTAATTTTGAATTTCTCTCTTTCTTCAATGCTACTAAAATTTACACGTCTTAAAACCATCATATTTCAATTTTTAGGAATCAGTTTACGAGCCAATTACTCGAAGTACTGCAATTCAGTAACTTTAAATTTTCATCGCTCCTTTGTTAAAACAGACAGTTTATAAATCTTTGCTTAAAATATCTCTACTAACTCTCAATCAGATCAGAATTAACTTTGGTCAATATTCGCAACGATGTACAATTACATATAAGCGCCGCAAAATGCTTTGAAAAGGTCTTTCAAGCTGGTTTACTCCATTCACCTTTTTTCCTCAATAAGTAAATTCGTGCTAAGCCTATGCCTCCGAGGTAAGCTTACAATAAGAAAAAAGTTGTAATTAACAATCAAAGCTGATAAAATAAAAAAGAATTAAATTTAAAAGAGAAATTAAATCGCTGTTCGATATATTTAGCGGTTTCTCGCGCTTTATGTAAGGATAAGATAGTAGTTTGGCAGTGACGATTATATCGCTTTTCCTTCTGTTCATACTCCCATTTTCGTTCATTTTTCTTAATGTACTATACACATTTAATTCTACGCTTCCTTAACGTAATTATTCCTTAGCGTAATAACAATATTACGCTTACTAATACAGAGTTCTGTCGTAATACAGTTTGTCATAGCTAAAAAACGCTTTCGGATTCATGTAGTCGGTATATATTAGTTACATTAGAAAAAAAGAAAGAATAATGTCGAAGCAACGCCTTTTCATTGGATTAAAGATCTTCGATATTTCAAAGATACACAAAGGATCATCGAATACCTTGAGGTATACATGGCAGTTAGTAAAGACTTTAGATTAGAAAAAAAAATCGTAAAAATGAGCACAGAAGAGAGGGCAGTTGAGAATTTAGAAGTGAGTTTCTTTAAAGTCTCTTTTATCTTACGTTACATATCACTATTAAAAAAACGCATTTACTTTTTAAGTAAATACTTATTTTCCACTGTTTAAAGTTTAATGATTTTATAAAATAGGTCTTGAAAATATCTTAAATTCAAGATAATTTTCGTAAATTAATTCTAGCATGTACATGTTTTCAACTGTAAACTTATTTTCAAAAAGACTTTAAAGTTACTCTGAATGTATAAGTAACTTGATCGAAAATAGTTTCAACGCAGCAGTGAAACATATTGTTCAGTCAATTTGAGGTTGTCAAAACATACTATGAAAATGTAAAGTTTACAATAAAAATCGTATACAAATAAAAACTCGATGCAAATTGTTATCTAATAAGCTCATACGTATCAGTTCATAAGCATTAATTTTTTTTTCGTTTGATTCTTCATACGTAAATATTGGATGTATAAGAAAACGTGATATTTTACAAGGGGTAGTCATTTGGTTGAAAAATTGTTTACGCTAGATTTCGACATTTTGTACATGTATGTGAATATTAATTTCTTAATTTGACATAATAATAAATATGCATAGCGAAAAAACATTTAGATGTATTTAAATTGGTTTGGATTTAAATATCGAATCTGCAATGATTCGATTGTGAACGCCAAAGACTACCTCTACAATTGTATCGAAAAATAATCTTCACAGACCTAGTTCGATTCTAATCACGTTTGTTATTAGTTACATACCTGTCTAATTTTAGAGGAACAACCGATTTTTTTACTTCCTTTTACTTATTGATTCTCTTTTTCTTATTAGACTTTCATTATGGTAATCGTTCGGACCATATTAACGCTCAGTAATGCAGCTTTAACTGACATTTTCTGTAGGTCACTTTTGAATGTAAACCAATCGTTTAAAATATGGAAAAAAATTAACGATTTGCGATTGCAGCAGAATGTTTTTGTAAAGATTCTTTGAAGATTATTTTAATGGATTTCTCTTGATCTCGTAATGAGTGTGTGGACGGTACGAATACATTAAACATTATGAAAATAATATGATATTTCGCCTGCGATAAGTACACTGTATATGTAGGTATCGAGAAACAACAAAAATTTTAAGATAGAAGTTTTCAGCTATCTAGTCGACCAGCGACAAATTCACCAAACAGACTATATATCACGAAATCGCCAATCCACATTATACTGACATAAACGCACATTTTTTATTAAGTTAGTGTCTTACTAAATTCAGTACTATGAATTACTGAATCATGAATGTACAGAAATTATTTTAAAACGAAAAATGCTCGAGTCAGTTGAAGAATCTTTGCAAAAGCATTCAAAAATATAACTTAATTCAAATTACATCAATTAAAACCGTACTGAATATTATCGAAAAGCAGTGTAAATAAATACATGTCGCATAATTAGATATTAAAAAACAATATTATATCATTTTATGAAATCATGGTCAAGTAATAGATTTCTTTCAAAGATAAAGGTAAAATGTATTATTCATCATATATAAATGTAGTAAATAATTCGTTGATTTTTTTATGTACTTCAAATGTTCAAGTATTTTGAATTGTAAACACAATACTTAATGAATTTAGAATTTATTTTTATCCCGAAAATAAATCACTTACTGTTCATCGATTTCATAAAATAAACACTCGGTGATAATAGCTAACATTGAGAAACAGAAAAGAAACAGGAATGAAAAAAGCAAAAGAAAAAAAGAAGCTACGTACTCAACAAACAGCAATAGTACGTATAACATAAATTCCGATGGATTTTAGAAGCGTTAGGTGGTTGGTCCCTCCCACTCGATGAGATACTGAGGGACGCCGTTGGGCCCGTTACGCTTAGCCCTGACAAAGAATTTCTCTCCAGAGGCTATCCGATTCGCGGCACCGAAGTACATGTTCACGGAGGACTTGAGGTCGTCTATCGATATGTCCGGAGCGTTTTGTTTGACGGGCGAACATTTAGCCGGCGAGCTCGGCACACTACTGCAGTTGCCGCAGCCACCGGCCGTCTGTTGCGTTTTCCTCGCGGTCGACAGCGACGAACTGCCGTTAATGTCGGCTGGGAGGATCGGCGGTGGCAATAACTTGTCATTGCTGGGGATGCGCTGGCGCAACCTTCGCCCGTTCAAAGCATAATCCACATAATTCCCAACCTGCTGTTGTTGCTGCTGCTGTTGACTCGAGGACGCTGAATTGTTGAAGGAACTCCGCAGGTTACGGGCAAACTCGCTTGTTTTTACTTCGTTGTTGCGCGCTGGCAATATCGCTGCGGTCTTGCTTGCTGTTTGCGGATATCCCTGTGATAACTGATCCAAAAAAATCTTTTCAAAATGTATGCTACCCATTATGTATCAATTTAAATACAATAACTAAATTAAATTTTTACAAAATACTTTAAACATACACAATTTGTAAGAAATTTTAAACAAGCATAGAAATATTCAGACAAAGAAAGTAAACTAACCAGCGTTTGATGTTGCGGGGGCCGGCCTCGCCTGTGTTGCCTCCTCCTTTTCACCTGGCCGTTGCGATCGATGATGATGTCCTTCTCGGACAGCTGTCTCTTGGTCGGGCGCACAATCGGCGGCTGCGATATCACCGGCGTCAGAGGTAGCGGTAGCGTTATCGGGCATTGATTGAAGGCCGGCGCGGCGGCGGCTGCAGCGCCACTGCAATTCGGTCCGTTGGTACAGCTGCCGCCCTGGCCGTGGCATGTGTTCGAGGCAGGCGCGACGCCGAGAAGCTCGCTCAGGTTGCGGAACGGGTTGTTCTTGCCCTCGAAGTCCTTGGGCGGCGGAATGAAGGAGTCGAGGGTGCCACGCGAGCTCGTCTCGTCGCCGCTCGTGTCCGCAGGCGTCGTCGGCGTCGCTATCTGCAGCGGCTGCATCAGATCAATCGAGCTCGGCACGCTCAGCTCCGATATGGCAGTGCTCGTGGCCGGCGGCGTCGGCGGTCCCGAGACCGAGGTCGGCGGTGTCGGAGGCAATTCCGTTGCCTCCGTATTATTATTCCTATTTTTGTTCTGCAATTCACATGCCTCCATGGAGATTAGTACAGTTGTTCTCATTTACAGTAGACAAGTGGGAATGAAGATAAAAACATTGTCTACTTTTCTAGCATCCACTTAAAAAGCTAAGGTTAATTATATAAAAGACATGTGTAAATATAACCTATTTTTCCGAGTACTACTAGTTTAAGAAGATCTCATATTTCCAGAACTTCTTTGTAAACACATATATAGAGGAGTAAATTAATCGCCCAATCATAGTCTTAAAGTAGACATAATTAATAAAAAATCAAATATTATTTCTTTGATGCAAATTATGAATCGCTTATCAACATTTATCGCGTTATGAATGAAAAGTAAATGAATAACAGTTGAAAAGTTTTACGTTTGACATTGTTCTGTAATATTTACCTTCGCAATTGCATTCTTTAACAATTTTCGAGCCTTCCAATACCTAGCCACTCTGAGGACCTGTTTCTTGGCTTCGGCTTCGGCAATGGCCTTATCTCGCTTTTTTTGCTTACGCAGCAATCTTTCACGCGAGTTGCCGAGCGCCATCAGTCGTCTCCTCCTTTGTACGCTGAGTTTAGGAAACGGGACGGATTTCTTTACGAAGCCGCCTCCGCTGTATCTACAATTTTTTAATTATATAAATTAAAAAATCGCTTATTCTAAATTGCAACAGTGCGATAACAAAATTCTTGCAAATTAATGATCATTGTATATTTTACTATAAAACGATTTAATTTCGGTAAGAAAGTTTTATATTAATTTAAAACAATTTATAAGAACTTTAAAGAAAAATGGTTTTAATAAAAGATACCAAATCAATCAAAGCAAAGGGATAGTAAGTACAGTAGTAAGTGGGAAATTAATTTTCATGTATACCTTTCCCTCAAAGTCTGTGATAACTGATTAGTCGGACTAGGACCGCAGCTCTGGTCAGCCTCTGTATTTTGATAGATTGTACCGCGCATAACTACATCTGATGGGTTTACAGGTATTTCTAAACTCTCTGCCAAACTCTGTTTTAATGTATGTAATTGCTTTGTACTTTCTGGCAAAGACAAAGGCCTAAAAATATGAATAATTATACATTTATTTTTATCAATTTTATTTCCGAAATAATAAAAGAAATTGTCTTACTGATAAATTTAATACAATTAATAATACAAAAAGAAAATTCTTAATAACAAGCAAATATAAGGAAAATAGTAGTTTTCAATTACATCAGTGTTACCCACCCAACAGTTGGGGATAGGAATTGCAGTCTTTTATTAGCGCCCCAGCAACGTCTTAGTACAGAGTCATCAATGACACCGGTTGCAGGAAGATTAACAACAGGGCAAGGTGGAGGCAGCCTCACTCTCAAACCCCAAATTGTGGTTCGCTTTTTTATTTCTCTACCACATTTAAACCTATTTCTATTGTTTGTTAGAATAGCGAGTATAGACTCCCTGCGGACCTGTACACTAACGTCACGAATCTATAAAGAATGATCGTTTCATTAATATTTTCGTAAAAGTAACTATTTTACAATAATTTTTAAACTAATTGAGTTTTGCTCTACTTACTCTGGGTGGCAATTGCAATGTATTCCAATTGTCATTTGCATAAGGAATAATTATAGTTTCAAAGTCATAGTACTTCTTTGCATTGTACACTGTGAGGTTGTACAACATTAAGTGCACAAGGTCTACCCATTTTAATTCTAATCGACGTACAAATTCCTTGCCGTAATTGCACATTGAACAAACAAATACATAAAATCTGCAAGATAAAGTTTTTATTAATAAAACACGATTTTAAAGAGGTACACGTGGATAAATAAGCATACCTGTCTCCACTGTAAAGAGGGTAAGATAAACAACCAATACATTTTTGATGGAACCACTGTTTGCAGCGAGCACATTGCAACATTTGTGTATACCATTCACCATTCAAACCACAGTAACAGTATATTTGCTCAGCATTTACTCTATGATGTGAATCCCAATTCAACATTTCAGGCTACACAAAAAGTAAACATTTCTCATTTAATATAATTTATTATTTTTGTTTTTTGTAAAGAAATAAAAATTATCTTATAACTCACATCATACGGTAACTTTGTTTTATCGTCTGGTGGTGGAACCCGTTCATCCCTGCCACTGCATACTTTTCTGATGTTTGGTTTGACCATGGATTTTTTAATCTCTTTTGGAGGTTTAGGTTGACAGTCAAAGCATTTCTTGCACTTCCAATGTGCATCTGGGAGTGTATCCTCTTTTTTAATTTGAGGCTTCAAAAAAAAAAAGGTATAATTTAAAACATTTGTAAAATTTTAAATTTTCTATATAAATTGTCATTAAAAATGCATTTTTCTTTTAAATTATTAAATTCTCATCTAGTAAATAAAAAATGTAATTATATACTTGATGACAGAACTGGTGGTATCCCCGACCGCATTTGTCACAGGTAATAATGTCATTGTCGGTTCTGGGTTGAGACTTTTTGCACAAGACACATGTAACATCAGATTCTGATGCTAACTTTGTCAACTCTTTAACTGATGACCAAGAAGATGTGTTATCCAAAAATTTGACAAGACACCTTTCTCCTGCCAGGTCCACCTATTATTTCACAAAAAAGCAATAGACATTTTACATCAAAAATACTCATACCATTATTAAAATTATAAAAAATATAAAAAAAATTTAATATTTTATACCTCCACAATCGTTCCAAGATAATATTTTCCATCTTTCAGTTGAAGAAGAACATCTTCACCATGGACAAAACCAAGGCGCTCCCTTGTTGTACTGTCTGGTGACGCAGAACTATCTTCAGACTCTGCCATTTTCTAAGTTATCTAGTGAATACAAATTATAGATTGAAGTATTGCCAAAAGTAAAAGATGTCTTATAAATTTAATAAATTTTCAATTATATTTTAAATTTTATAATAGTATACACAACAGTTCTTAGTAATAAAAATATAATTCAATGGTAATCATGATATAAAAATGTTAAATTTGTAATTTTTTTTTTTCTTTGAATTATCAAGTTGATAGTAGTACATTTATATTGAAATAAAAATGTTCAGTTTATACGATTTTTAAGATTTAAGCTTTACTAATATAAATTATAATTCAAGCTAGTTTTAGGCTAAATAGGTATACTTATTTCTTAATAATTATTTTTACCGTTATTTTTATATATTTTGAAAATATCACATGGTCTAATTATAAAAAAAAGAAAATATTTTCAATCAAAAGAAAGTTAATAATTGCAACAACAAACTAATATTGGTATCTATTTGAACTATAAAAAAATTAGATTTTGCTTGAATATAGTCTACATATTAAACACTTAAAATAAAAAAAATTAAATAAAAGTAAGTCTGTAGAAAAATTTTACCGATTTAATGAAATAATTTATAATTTTTTGAATACTACAATTTCCATTGATAGAATATTTGTTACCAAAATATCTACTGAATTCTGAAATGAGTTCATAGATAAATAATCGACATAGCGTAATTATCCATAAAAATTCGAATAATATGCGTTTGAAATGATTCGTAAGTGTGCGTGAAACCCTTGTAACCCAAACTCGCAATTCTTAAACTCCCAAGCCCAAACCAGAATCACACCAAGCCACACATCGTGGCACCACCCCCAGGTGAAAACAGCCAACCGTTTTTAGTGCAGTAGTAGTAGCACCCTCGTACCTCTGAACTCTCCGCGGTGGCTCATAAAACTCCGTCCAGGCACCTCATGCTCTCAGCGCTCGCGTGTCAGCCCAAGAGGTTCGCCTCAGCGCTCGTCGGCCATTTAGACGTTGCGCTCGGCGAGTTCCAAGGGCGCGGGGCAGGCGTCGGCGGCCGTCCTCACTAGCCGCGGGCCCTACCCGGCGCAGCTCCTCCGGCGGGCCTTTCTCCCCGTCGACGGCGACGTCCTCGCGGAGCTGCGGGGATGGGATGGCGGGGGAGGGGCAGCAGCGTCCCGGAGCGCGGTGGGCGCACTCAGCCGCGAGCACCGCGAGGCCTAGGGGCGGGAGCGATGGTTCGGTGTCTCGCGCGGGCGGCGCGGGGCACGGCTCAGACGACGGGGCTGCAGGCCTCGGCCCGGGGCCCGCTGCAGCTAAGCCAGGCGAAAGTTCCTCGAGCCGCCGCCACCAGCACGTCCGCCATCTTCGTCGGGCCGAACCGCTGCTGCTGCCGCTGCCTCGCACGGGACACTGCCGCTCGGGCGGCCGTGAGCCTGTGTGGGTTACACGCAGGCTCGCGCGATGCCTATAGCCTGCGGCCTGCCTATACAGCCAGGCCAGCGCTCAGCGGGCTCAGCCAGTGCCGCGCGTACGAATGCCCCGCTCGCGCGCGCACTCGCACACACTGCCGCTCACGCGCACACGCACCGACACACGCAGGCGCCAGCCCAGCGAGGTTAGGGGGATTCCGCAACGGCGGCAGGAGCGGTACTCGTAAAGATGGCCGCTCAAGCCGCCGAATGCCGATACCGCCGCGAGGCGCGAGCGCAGCTCGTTGCTCTTGGGACGCGGGCGGGCGCGTGCCGGCCCGCCGCGCTCCGAGATAACCTGGCCGCTTTGCACCTGGATCTCCAGGCAGCCCGAGAGGCTGAGCCGCTCGAGAAATTAGGAATGACGCGGGGAATTTGAGCGCAGGTGTTTCACTGAACGCAATTGCCTCTACGATTCTCCGCCACAGTTAGGACCGCGGCATTGTTTACATCGGATTACCGGTGTACGCATATGTAAACACGCTTAGCTAAGCATGCGATGCATGTTTTTGGCTTTATGCAGGAGCTATTTTAAACATTAGTTCGCTGCTATATTTACATTAGCACTTTTGAGCAAAATTTGATGCGTTCGCTCCAATTGAAGTAACTTTTTTTGCAAATTGCAGTGAAAATTTAACTCATACTTTTGAACTAATTACTTCAATTGAAAGATAACAGGCTTAATTTTCATTTCTGTAAGTTAACGTTTGTTTTTTTTTTTTTCATCCAAGAGCAAGTTTCTTTCCATTTTTGCGTAAATCGGATGCAAAGTGCCTTTAGCCTTCTTTGGGTAGTATTCATCGTCCCCTTTCGGCCCTTTGTGTCCGCTACAAAATCTGCAAAGTTCATTGTCCCTTTTTCTGCGTTCTTCATTTCTTCGCTTGGATCGTGACTCGGAACGCTACGCGAAACACATACTTGCGATACACGATCAGCTGACCACTTAGTTTGCCTGCTCGGCCTTTGAAAATAGGTGAGTTGTCGTTTCTAATTTTCACGAGAGAAGGACACTAACGCTTAATTTTTCATGTCTTTTAAGATGCATTCTGCATTTATTACACATAGACGTGTTAAACGTGTGATTAATATTTGGTACTGTTTTGGTATTAATGCAAGTAATATATAATTTGACATACATAGCACATGTTATATATACACAGATTGACTTCAAATTAGAAAATTCCTACTAAAATGAGAAAGCATTATTTACGAAAATTTTTTTCAGTTTTGAATTGCATAAAAATAAAAAATAAGATTTAATCATTTAACGAATTGTACCAATTGCGAAAGAGAATTATTCAACTTACTAATGGAATTTTTAGGTAATATTCGCTTCCGACGAAGTGAAGTGGGTTTACAAAAGATTAAATGTTTATAAGATATATATTAAACAAATTTCGTAAGCAGTTCTTTCAAAGTTTTGGTTATATTTATTGCAACTGAAAAAAGTACATGAAGAATTTAGATAAAACATCTGTGATAAATGAAGTATCTATGATATAACATGACTAAATTATTAAACTAATTTTGTTATTTAGCCTATAATTATTGTATTACTCTCACACAGTGGGTCAAAACTATAAAAAAATATCACAAATAATCTCATATTACGAAGATTAACTTCTGTACAGATCTTAACAAGCATAACTCTTGCAACCGTGCAGTCGATTCATTTTTGTTTCTAAATTCGCACACATTCTTGTTCAATATTCCAGTAAATACAATGGAACGAAATAGGATATACATAGAAAAATGTTAAAATGTTACAAAGTAAATTTATTATTTCATACAACTTTTAAATT
Organism: Eurytoma californica; assembly: GCA_035586675.1. NCBI lineage: Eukaryota > Metazoa > Arthropoda > Insecta > Hymenoptera > Eurytomidae > Eurytoma > Eurytoma californica. Next base: position 24,383,918 of record JAXIUT010000009.1, on the reverse strand, counting down.
TTGTAAAAATTCGACCAATATATCGCAAGCTGCGATAATAAAAGTACAACTTAAGGATTTGAATCTCTTTTAAATTTAGAATTGATGAATAATCTAAAAAAAGTGATGAATGACTAAGGCAAATTAATGAAGCAGTGAATTTCGATTTGATCGAGGCTGCAAAGCGCAGCGAGACCCTACGCCCGCACGAAAAGGTACGAGGTACGGAGTAGACCGGGACCAGCCGGGACATGGCCGGGACCCGAGCAGTCGGGCGCACGGCGTAAAAATGGATAATCGCGGCGAGAAACTCGTCGGAGCGCATCGAGCGGGCCGTTTCAGTCGGGGCTTTAGGCGACACGCGCGTCGCTCGTAGGCGCACGCACGCACACACGCGCCTCGCCAACGCGACGTGAAAAATGGCGACCAGCAATCTACTACAGCTCGCATTCTGAATCGCCAGTGATCGCGCTCCGTTTAAATCTAATTCTCTTGTTGCCAAAAACTTTTTAGGCGACACGCGTGCGTGGAATATCTTTATCAATGATTAAATAAAATTAATTCGCCTGTTCCACATATATGCGCGGCTCTTTCCTTTTCTTTTACCCCTAAGCTGTACTTTTCTATCACGTATAGTTATATTGTACTATATAGTCTCCGGAATCGCAACTTCCTTTTCCACATCCCTTTATCGGTATTTATTTATTTTTTAATAATAATTCCTTAATGTAATGCTTAAACTTTAGATCACTATATAGAAATTACAAAGTTTATATTTTTTATGAATATTATACAAGTATATAACAACTGCAATTGCAATCAGTACTGAAAAAAATGAAAAATATTGCATCGCTCATTCAAGTGGATAATTCTCTATTTTGCATAAATACTATACAAAATGTCCGCTTTTAAGTTCTGTAAAATCTACGTGCTCAAGTTTAATAAATGTCATATCAATTAATTATATTTATTTAATGGAGTATAATAAATTATCTGCAAAGCAGTTTTGCGTGTACATATATGCATTCAGAAATCGTTTTGTTAATTCATAAACAATGCGTTGACTCTTTCAGTCAACAATTATATATACTTTTTATTATTTTAATTATTAATTATTATATTAAATTAAATTAATAAACACAAATTATAAAATACAAATAACCATAAGTAACGGTGGTGCCATACGCACAGGCATTAAAAATATACAGTTTAATAAAATGATTAATTATAATAATAGTTAATTAATTAATTAATTGTTGTTCTAACTAAAATTTTAAAAGTTTTTGAATTTCTTGGCATGTACATACTTTTAAATTTAAATGATTTTTATTTATTAATTATAACTGCATTCAAATATTCGTTACCAACTATAGATATATTATCAGACGGTAAAACTACAGGTAATATATTATAGTTTCTTTACCCACCCACGTGACTAGTACCAGAGTTTGACTATAGTGAGCTACACTGTTGGTGCTGTAGCAGACAATGTATAAAAGGTATAGCAAAAGTGAGTCATCCCAGCGTTTACACTAGCAGCAGTAGCCGGTTGAGTGGCGCTGTGAGGAAAACACACGTGCGAGTCAGGAGCAAATGTTGTTATTTTAATATTGTTTTAAAAACTATATCATTTACGATGAGTGACGAGGAATTCAATTACGACAGCGACCAAGAAGTTTCCAGAAATCACTCGAAACTTGTTGAGGCTGTACGGTTACTTGATAAGACCCAAAGGTATTTAACATTTTGAGGTTATCTCAAGCAAAATGTGTTTGTTTAATCTCACTTTATTTTAATGTAATGTGAATTAATTACATTTGATATTCAAAATAATTTTTTACTCATACATATATTTAATGCCTTAATTTATTTTGTGAAGAGTTAAGAAGCCAGAACGGAGCGAGCCAAGTTTAGAAGTTTCTGAATTTCACTTGGTTAAAAGTGGTATATCTGATTCAGATGCAGTTTTAATTCAGGATCTGACAAAACCACTTGAAAAGAAAAGTCATCATGCAGATCTTAGTAAAAAGATTAAGGCTGCAAAAAGTAAATCTAGTGTTTTATCGAAGCCTCTGGAGAAGCCTGCTGCTGAAAGAGTTTGTTTTATTTTTCTTTAAAACTACTATACTGTAGATATTCTTTCTTTTAATTTATGATATTCTTTCCAGATTAAACGTCAAGTAGGGTTTGAAAATACAAAGAAAGAACTTGGAAGATGGAGTGGTATAATAGCGAGAAATCGAACAGCAGCAAGTGTCAGTTTTCCTTTGAGTCAGATGTCTATGAAATTAGTACCCACAGATGAGTTTACAAAAAAATTTCGTTTACAATCAGAATTAGAAAAGAAACTTGCAGAGTTAGATCCACCAAAAGAACCAGAAGAGGAGAAGGATGAATTTCCATTAACCTTAGAAGAAATATTAGAAAGAAGACGAGAAGCTGCTAAATTTAGAGCACAAGAAGTATGTATCTAATAATTTTATTATTAAAAATAAATTATAATTAGTTTTAATTTTAAACAGACAAATATAATAAATACATTTTTCATAAAAATTTTTGTAATTAATTACAGAGTTATAAAGTAGCAAAAGCTCATAGACAAAGAAAAATTAAAAGTAAAAAGTTTCACAGAGTTCAACGAAAAGAAAGAATCAAGAAAGCTTTGAAAGAATTTGATGAGTTGCAAAAAACAGATCCAGAAGCAGCTTTGCAAAAATTGGAAGAATTAGACAGAGCAAGGGCTCAAGAGCGTATGTCTTTAAGACATAAAAGTACTGGCCAATGGGCAAAAAGTAAACAAGTTAGAGCTAAATATGATAAAGAGGTAATAATTTGATGCGCAAATTTTTAAAATACTCTATTTTATGAAGCCTTATAACAATTTTTACTGATTGCAGAGTCGACAAGTATTAGCAGAACAATTGTCAATCAGTAGAGAATTAACTCAAAAAGTAAAAAAAGATGCTGACAGTGATGAAGATGACGATGAAGAACAAGTTGTTCAATTGTCAAGTACTGACAAGGAAAATCCTTGGATGAATGCAGTCAAATCGCAAACAGAAATTCAAGATTTCATAAGCGGATATCGAAAATTTTGGGATGAAAAGAATAAAAAGGAGAAAGACCAAAACCAAATTTCTGAAAATGGTGATGTTAAAAAGGTATTTGAAGAGCCAGAAATCAATGTCATACCTGCAAATAAGAATCCTGTAGAGAAAGTCATTGAAGAATATCAAGAAAATGGCTTTACTATTGACGACATTTCAGATGAATCTGCAAATACACAAAAGAAAAAGAAACAGTTACAAAAGAAAAATAAAGATAAGCTTGGAATAAAATCACCCAAGAGCAAAGTGGTAAATAGCAAAAAATTAAATGTAAATGCTGGAACTTCGAATTGGTCAATCTCTCCTGTTGATTCGCAATTAGAAAATGGCATTTCCAGAACAGGTGATGCGGACCTCGATCTTGACGAAATGTTCGATTCTGTCGACGATAAGTTACAAGAAAAAATTAACAGAAAACGTATACAAGTTGAACGTATGCTCGAAAAAGAAATAAAAATGGAAAAGAAAAGAGGTAAAAAGCGGAAAAAAGATGATGCAACGGATGACGTGAAAAAACTTGAGTTAAAGGGACAAAAAAATCTTCGACCCGTGATTGACCAGCCTCTAGAAGAAACATCGAATTCTCAAGCAACGAATGAAAAGTTGCAAACAGAAAATGTAAATGCAATTGGTTTGAACAATCTATCAACAACCAAGTCAAAGACAACAGAAATCGATCCTAATAAATTTATGAACATGATTCCAAAACATGTTAAAACTATGCTACCCGATGAGGTTGGAGGAGAAGAGGAAGTTCTAGACGATGACGAGGCTGAAGAAAAACAACATAAAATAATAAGCGAAGCCTTCGCCGACGATGATGTTGTAGATGAATTTCGTAAAGAGAAAGAGGAAGAGGTAAGTAAATATAATATTCATGAAAATCTTTGTAATCATTTAAAAATTTTTAAATTTTTTAATATTTTCGTAGATAAAGAAATCGCAGCCGGAGGATATTGACCTTCACCTGCCAGGCTGGGGCAGTTGGGGTGGCAAAGACATAAAAACGTCATCTCGCAAAAAGCGTCGGTTCATTCTGAAATTCCCCAAGGAAACGCCGCGTAGGGATGAAAATAAGGGCGACGTCGTCATTATTGAAGAGAAATGTCCAAAAATTAAGCATCATCTTGTAAATGAAGTGCCTTTCCCTTTCACCAGCGTCCAGGACTATGAAGCGAGTCTTAGAGCACCGATAGGCCGGGACTTCGTGCCAGAAAAGACTTTCAGCAAATTAGTTCAACCCGCGGTGAAAACACTAATGGGTAAAATTATTGAACCGATGAGTGAGGAAGCACTCGTTAAGAAAACGGATGGAATCAAGAAGAGAAAGAGAACAAAAAAAGCTGCCACTGAAAGCAACTCGAAGAAACAGAAGCCTACTAAAAATTCCAATAAAATAAAAGGACTTCGAAAAGGAAGCGCGAAATCTAAAAAGACTAATTGATCAATTTCTGTTTTTTTATACATAAGTAATATTAGATATACGTCCTTTATTACGTAAATCATGTATTTTTATACGTATAGTTGAGTTAATTGTGTGATGAAATTGAAGTTATCAATTAAGTCATACATAGAATTTTGTTGATTCGTCGATGAATGCGATTTTACTGAATAAAGTTTTGTTTTAAAAAATATATGAAATTAAGATAAACTTTTAAAAACATGAAGGTCTCATTTTTTTACCTCTTATAAAGCGAACTTTGCATTTCTCATAGATTTAGTTATCAAACTTGTTTAAAATAAAATGAATGCGATAACATTGATAAGGCATTAGATTCGTATAGAATGATCAATCATTTGTTTTACTATTTTAAATTTTTTAGTGTTAGAACCGTGTATGACTCGTATATCAAAAGTCGTAATATATTAATTGCAAAAAGGCCTATTGTGGTCACGGAAGAAACAAATTAGATTTAGATTATAGATTTCTTACCTAAGGTAAATAAAACTTTCATACAATGTGGCTCATTTTACTTTTAAATCAAAGTAACCTTAAAAATTTTCATTCATTTTAATTTTAAGAACCTCTCCGAATACTTATATCTAAAGTGCGTTTTACCTACATTAATCATTGATTTATCGAAATATCAAATAAATACTTACTAGTCATCCATTATCTTATTTACTATATTGTATTGTTTTATTGCGGATTTAACCGGTTACAATATAATAAATCTATTTTATCTTTATTTCAAATGTTCTGGATGAACTTAGAAAAACTTAATTGAGCGTTCTATATAGAAAAAAATATGTCGATATTATTAGTCGCTACCATTTATTCATATTATTTAGGAAATAATTTTCTCAATTGACTTATCGGTGACGTCTTGTTCGAAAAACCAGTTAAATGTAGCTAAAAATATGCGGTTTTCACTAGTAACCCAAGCGAATGATAAACTCATTTTTTGCTAACGTCTGGAGTATAGTCTTTATCAGACTCGAGCATCCTGCTTTAGTAAGTGATAATTAAAAAGAAATGTTTTCCGCCCTGGGATTATAAAGAACCACATTCTCTCCCTGCACGAGAATGAAAGCTGACTATGCACCGCGGGAGGAAATAATCGTAAAATTCCATACGCCGGTAAATCGTGGAAAAAACGCGAGATTCGAAAAAGGGGGGGAAAAGTGGGCTCCACCATTGGGCAACGCTTGCGCCGGGCGATTGGCCGGACTTGGGCGCGCTCAGGCGCGCGCAGGTGGATATCGCAGCCAGCTACAATCGCGCCGCGAGTGCCGCGACATACGTCCATCTCGCTCTTCGGCGCGGCGATGATGCTCCCCGGACATCGAGTGTTCTGCTGCGCGCCGTGTAGTCTCGACTGGGTCTCGGCACTCTCGGCTCGAGGCGCGCGCGCGGCCGACTCAGTGAAATCCAAACTGCCGTCGAGTCTGCATCGCAGCACTTGGCCGGGCAGCAGTAGCAGCAGTACCAGCAGCAGTAGTAGCAGAAGCAGCAGCAAGCAGCACCAGTGGCTATCCCAGCTTATCGCGGGGCAGCTCCAGAGGCCGCGTACGGCCAGTCTTACACGCTCGCCGAGAGACGCGGGCCGTATAAAACACGAGTCTAGTCGAGGGCAAGAGCACATTCGCGAGCGAGTCATCGGCGCGGAGGGACGTGTGCGGCGAGCTGGTGGTGCTCGCTCGCGGCAGTCGCGGCTCGAGGGACGCTTTTTATCGCAGCAGAGGAAAGTGGTGCGCGCACGTGCGCCAGGAAGCGGGGGAGCTTGCGCACCGGCGGCGTCTAGCGATGGCGGATACGGATCAAGTGGTCAAGTCGACGGGCAAGGAGGACGGTGCCGAGGGTGCTGACAGCGTCCAATTCTTCGAGGGCGTCGAGAAACTCCTCGAGGTCTGGTTCACCAGCACCGACGGCAAGGACAAGCAGCGCGACTTGCGTCAGATTCCCCGGTGAGTTGAACACTCCTTCGTTTCGTGCCCTTTTGCCCTCCTCCGCTCGCCGGCATTCCCTCGCCCTTCGCCGAAGCAACGTTTCTCAGTGCGGGGCGACGCTGCTGCGGGCTTGCGGGCTTTCTTTGGGTGTGTCGAACCCTGATCGCGGCTATTTCCCTCTCGGTTCGAGGGAGGAAATCTAATTACTCCTCGCCTCGACCCCCGGCAGACTCATTCGGCTGCACGTTGATAAAATAGACAGGCTTGTAAGCGGGCAGCATCGAGTTTCAAGTAAGGCAATTTTTGTGCAATTCGCACTTCTTAACTGCTTTTATACGCCTCAGTTTTCCTGCGTGCGCCCTCCTTCCTGTGCCTCTTCCTCCGAAAGGAAACTGCGCATGAATGTCCTGCCGACCTCCCTTTCTTATCACTCATGCATTCCTTATCTGCCCCCAAGAAATTTCCCGTCTTCTTAACATTACGTAATAAAAAGAAAATCAAATGATTCACGGAAATTCCGCAATTTGCAGAAATCAAGACTTTTTTTTTGTTAAACGACCACTTTAACAGTATGAGTAAACAGCCTATTAATATAGCCTAGAGTGTACCGCACTAAACCGCTCTAGAACTTTGACGTAATTGTTGGAACAGAGCCGAAAAATTGTCCAATCAATGAAGAATGCGAAAAAAATGTCAACAAAGGAATCGGTTAATTAGGATGGGTTTATTAACAGCTGATTATGGACTCGGGTGTGCGTGCCGCCCTTTAAATTCACACGCACGGCGTGCGATCGATCGTTTCCTCGTTTTCAAGGTTGTCGTGCTAAGTACATTTTCGCGTCTTTTCTTACCCTCGGGCAGTTCTTATTCTCGCGCGCACGGCAGTTCCCTTGACTCTCGGCCAATATTTACCGGCGCTAATGACGCGTTTTACGTCATGCTTGCGGCGAGCTTTTATTCCCATCCAGTACTCGATTCCGTCCATCGTGTCACGGCCCAGCAAATGACGTAGCTTCACCGGGAATAGGCGTTTCGGTTACGTTTAGATGTTAGATCGCACATCAGAAACAGTACCTCGTACATCTTGTTTCTCGCCCGTTGTATTAGTATGTACTTGCAAATATATAAATATATTCCAAGATTTTGCATAATTTTATTCACCGGTTACCGCACTTCTACTTGAGTCATTACTTTTTATTAATGGTACACTGCGGTGTATTTTCAGAGTCATTTAAATGTTAATACTTCTAAAAACTGCACTAAAATGTTGTTATCTTGGTTAATTTAGTAGAAATAGTAAAAGTTATTGTTCTAGTCTGTTAAATTAATCGAATCACTTTATCAGCTATTTACAAAAGTTGTTTAAATTTATAAATTGGAAAATTAATTTGACTCTATAAGTACGATGGCTTCATTCAATCGTAAGTGCTGTGCCTTTTCAGCACTTACTCAATTTAAGCTCACTTGGAAATTTGTCATTGTTAAGTGAAAAATTCCCTTTATAACTTAATAATTAATACGGAACATGCCTAAAAAATGTTGATTTTTACCTTACAAATTTATGAGCATGTAACCTAAAATAAAAGTATATTTTTAACAATTTCATAAATATTTTTTTCTCTTTCTTTTTATAGTACTAAAGCAAAATTAATTGATGCGCAAAATAATACTAGAATACGTAAAAAATCTTAATGGATAAAGTAAATATGTTGAATGAAGTGTAATAATTTTTACATTTCACCCCAATTAAGTGATACCTAAGCTGATTATAAATTGCCGATAAGGGAGCGTGGTTCATCAGTATATTAATAACAATGACAAGTGCGAAGTAAATGTCGGTCATTAAACATAGCCCGTATTGAATGGGCGTAAATTACTCGTTGATTGAGTGCTATTGCATTACTAAATAGAAAAATAAAACTGCGACATGCGCGACAGATAAAACTCTGCGCTTAAAGTAGATTTCTCTCTGCAAATAGCTCGTCGGAGGTTTCGGCATTGTTCCTTCGCAGCGCACGCGGTTATTTATGGGATTCATAGAATGCGCTTTATCTCGGAAAATATCGATTTTTCCCTCCTCATTGTTCGGACGTGAGGGCCTCTTGTAAACTTGATCAGTCGGCGGAGCGCCGTTTAATCAATCCACCGGCGCGCCTTACCTCTCTTGTTCGCCAGGAAAAGCGCTTGAAAGCTGAGGCTGCACTTTCGAGAGGTTCGCAAATAAGGCAAAAATAAATGCACCGATTGACGAGGTAACGTGCAGGTGAGAAATGGGCGAACCCCGAAGGCTGAGGCCGAGCGCCTTATCGAATCGCGCGCGTTGACCCAAGTCGCATCGAGGCACACACGCGCTCCGCTACAATCAATATTTCCCGCGAGTTCGCCCTCTCTTTCGCTCCACGCTCGCGACTGTACGACGCGGTTTCTTCGCCCTCCGCTATGCGACTCTAATAAATCAGTGCAGTCGATGCATCGACGCTCGACTCGTTCTAAGCAAAGTAGCCCTCAATAAATCCTTCTCTGATTTCAGACAAAAATGGGAGTCGCTTTTGAAGATAGTCCGCTGTGAAATAATCAGCTTCTGCCGAAACGACATGGTGGATGCCTACGTACTAAGGTAAGACGAAGCTTGTCTACCCTCTCTTTTTTCCTTTTTTCTTCCACGTATCCTTTAAAGATGATGTTAATATAACGCGACAATTTTGCCATTTCACCAAGATCCTACAAATTAATTATATTTTCTGCGATGCACATGAAAATAAGCAGGAAGAGGGGAATTGCAAAGCTCGACGCGAATTCTTCTTAATGCTCATTAACACCGATGTCTCTCGAGGATGACATGCCGCATGCCGCCCTTCGTCTTTACCGAACCAAGCTTCGCTTCATTAGTCTCCCGCGCGTATAAGTAGCTGTTAATTCACAGCCAACTACTACTTTGGCGCGACGCTCGCCGTTCTATTATTATAGCAAAGCTGAGAAAACTCGATCAATTTCCAACTTTGAACTCGCTAAATGCTTTAGCACTGACGTTTTTCCGCGAGCCCTAAACTGCGCGTTATTAGTTTTAACGAAAACGAAAATTTGAAATGTACACATTTGAAGTATCACTTGCGAAAATGCCAGTTGAATCGCATAGCACGTGCTGGTATTCGACTTTGCGATAATGTAGAATGCAGCTCTCCCGGGGAGCCAAGAATTTTTCCTCGGCAAATATATTTTATTAAGTCCAAAGCTCTGTCGAACTTGAAGATGTCGGCTACTTAAGTTATAATTTGTCGAGATAAAAAGTCAATGATAAAGACTTTTAACTATTTCAACATTTTTTTCGTCTCAATTTTTATCACGTATCAGCAAGATTGATGGTGAAATTTTGTTAAAAATAAAATGTACAATATGTGAAAGGGTTAATCGCTTGCACGGTAATCTCTAATCGTTGTAAAAAAAAAATTTTATATTTCCTATCTGAAAAATATTAATATTTAATCAAGAGAAAAATGCGAGAAACTAATAAAGATACGATGCAAGTATTGTGATAGTGTAGTGAGATCGTTTTTATCAAGGCTGATCCGATTTCATCGAGCTCGAGTATGCCAGTTTTATCATAGTTATGTCATCGATAGAGAAGAAAAAAAAATCCAACGCGTTAATGCGAGATATTGTATTACGCTTTAAATCACAATTACTCCAAGTTTAACAATTTTCGGAAGAATTTACGCATACAGGCAAAATCAAATTCAGAATTTTCTCTGGTATTAGAAGAAAAATTACGAAATTTTACAATATCGCGATTGCACAATCGTTAATAGTGCCGGCAGACATTGTCCGGCTCGTTTCCTCCCCCGTCGAAGAGTGCGCGCTCTTGAACTTGCTCCTTTGGGCGCGAGCATTTATGTCTCGTCGTCCATTTAATTCCACACGTGTGTTTGTACGGCTTTACTGCTCGCCGAGTCGGTTCTATCGATTAGCGCAAGAAAGAGAGAGACGGAGAAATCCCGTCGGCCGGTCGAAGGGCGCGAGCCGTCGAGAAAGTTGACCCCACGTGCTTATTACATGCGTTTTTCTACTCTTGTTTCAACTCTATAATTTTTAGCACTTCAGTACACCTCAGGATGTAATAATCTTTCGCTTTAATCGCAGATGTGTGTATAGGTAATGGAATGCAGTTCTTATCTCGCAAAATTAATCATTCTGTAAACAATTTAAGTTCCAAATGAACAATTGTTATTCTTACAAATTTTGTCGTGTAATTGTTGCCGTAATTTATTGAAAAATCAAATTCGTAAGGTGATTAAGATTAGGTAATACGTATAAAGATTGTAGTAGATAAATATGAGGAAAAGGTCTAAAACGTGCTTTTACATTACAGTTTTATGCGACTTTACTAGTTTAATTTTTTTCGAGGGCAGATAATAATCAAGTCGCACGCGATTGTCGAAATAGTATACAGTTTACAGGTATGTCCAATTTCACTACAATCTCAACTTATCATTTATAAGTTATAAATTCGTGAAGTACCGATAGGTAGGAACTCCAATTCCTTAATAGACGATTATCGTTAATTAATCAGCTACTGATTGCATTTTAGAATTAGACGATAACCAACTGTTCGAATGAACATTTGATTAATGGGTCTGTTAAAATCGAAGCTCAATTAATTTTCAATGAGTCGTCTATCTAGATTGATATTTTTACATCAACAATAAATTAACTCTGGTGATCTTTTTTCTTTCTTGCTGACACTATCTGCGATATTTTTTTTTTTCGATAATTGATGCTAAAAATACTGCAAGTGTACAAAACATTTCGAAAATGCCCTCGCTTTATCCAAGAATGCTATTTCAAGTGATTGCTCCTTATCTTTGCAAATTGCCAGAGAATCGTAAAATTGTTTGCCGCTTCTACGGTACATACAGTAATTCATTTCGGAAAGAATTTTTTGACCAACTAAATGATCATGTATACAATAAAAAATATATGTCGTATAAGTTTGTCGGTTTTTAAAACCATTTAACATTGTGATTTTCGAGTAGGCTCCTCGCCAATTTCCGAGTGGATTCACGGTTGTACGGAGGTGTAGAAGAGCCGGTGCTCATACGCCGGCCGGCCGGCTTCTCGAATATTCTGAGCTAAGCGATCATAGGCCGTCAGTGCTGTGCGCCGGTACCTATACACACAGCCACACCAAACCGCACGGGATACCGTCGACCTCCGCCCCCTCCTTTCACTCGAGTACCTCTACTACCTTTATGTATAACCTCCGTAAAAAAAAGACAGAAATAGATGTACCTACAGGCAGTTTAAATTCATGAAGAAGCATAGGTCGCATCTCCGAGCGACAACCGTCAAAATAATTCAGCCTCAGAGGGCAAAATAAATCTTCCGTTCCAATGGCTCGTCGGGATTACATAAAAGCATCGAGTGGCCAAAATATCGTTGCGAAGCCAACTGTATCGGAACGCTATTATCCGTAGGCAGACGCGGGCCTCCGTCCTGCGCAGCTGATTTATGCAGGGCCGACGAATGGAAAATTACAGGTGGTACAGCCGACCATTCGATTCGCTCTCTCTTTCTCTTTCTTTATCTCTGCCTCTATCTCCTCACGGCAGCAAAAAGGCACTCGACTCTCTGCCCCGTTCGAACTGGAAGAAAAAACGAAGCTGTGTTTCTCGCCGAAATGTATTCGGTGACGAGAATAGAGCGCGAATCGCTCGGTCCAAGGAAGATTTCGCGCGAGCGGACCAAGAGCAGCCTAACCCCTAGCCGACTCTACTTTAAAACGAATACAGCGGGATTAGGAGACTATGCAACTGGAGGTGAACGAAGGAGTAATTGTTCCGACTCGAGAGAAGGAGCTTAAATGAATCGCAAAGAAGCAAGGCGTCGGGAGCATCGAATGTGCGGGTGTTATAGGTGCAGCCCGAGGAAAAAAGCTGCATTATGTAAGCGTACGCATGTACCGACACATCTCGCGCGTTTTGCGCGTTTTCCGGCACGTGCTTTTCGTCACTTATCGAAAGGTCAAAGACCACCGGCAATCGCGACTCGATAAAAGCTCCATTTCTCGACATGTGCGCGCACGAATCATTAATCAGCATCTCCCGCGCCTTCTCGTCTTGCGGAATATCTTTCCTAGCCGATGATTGAGAGTGCAGAGTTCCCGATTCAACTGACCCATAACACGAGCCACGCGACACGTCGACTTTTCTCGAAACGCCACGGAGATTACATGAGAGAACCGTTTTTTTTTATTATGTTACATTATACAATTGACGGATGTTATCTTGTAAAATAGTCTGCGTAATCATTAGAAGTTGACTATTTTTCAAGTAATTGTCCGAACCCGGGCATTGTGCAATCACGTGATATTGCGCGCAAAAAGTAGACTTTAATCGCTATCGCCAGAAATTTCGGACAGCCTTCGAACGGCGCCCAGTCGATTTGATAAGACAAAGCCTTTTCACCGCATTCTTTGCTTTTCGCAAACTCATGGCGATAGCGCATAAAACATTTCCCGCAAATAAAGAATCGAACCATGTGCGTGTGATTGCAGCGAGAGCAGTATGTTTGTGTCGAAGCGCAGACTCATCTTGAAGACTTGCGGTACAACAACACCACTGCAGTGTCTGGAGCCCCTTTTAGATCTTGTCGAAAGTTACACCGGTTTTGACAAAGTCGAGGTACTTAGCAATTCATTTCAACAAATCTACTAATTTATTTTTTATTGCTCTCCTTGACAAACTCTTCCCTCCTTCCCTTCATGCATTTTGAACGAGTAGCTAGCCGTACTTTTTCCCGGGAATTTGATCAGATGATGAAATATTTGCACTCTCGGAGCAGAGTGGAGCGCGAAATCGATATCAGCCTCCGGCGGGCCTTTCACAAGGAAAAACGTTCTAGATTCTAAAAAAAAAGGGAAAAAGAAGTTATCGTCATCGTCGGAAAAGATGACGGTGCTATTAATAGAAGCGGCCGTCGAATAGGGAACTTTTGAAATCGTGGAAAACGCGCGGGGATGCTGCGGAGTTGGCCCGGGCAAAATAACCCATCGCGTATTCGCATCAGCGACCCTCCCGTTGGAAGGGAGCGGGAGGAAAAACATACCAAGGACACGCGCGCCGTTAGTCGTATCCAGCCGTGAGTCGGGGCGGTTGGGGTGGCGTTTGTTGCGTAGTTCGGCCAGCCGGCCCGCGGAGAAAATTTTTCCCTCTCGCGTTTCGTTTAGCGCGTATCCAGCGCACCCCCCGGCGGCGGCGGCCGTACCAGAGTGGCTTAGCTATATAACTTGACCTAGTGGATGGACAAGTGATGCCAGCTATATATGCGGGATACCCCTGGTGCGCACTCAAATGCAACACATCTCTCTCTCCCTCTCGCTCTTAGTTTATTGATCCTACATATAACCATGGCTTGCTTCCTCCTCGCTCGCCGAGGGGCACGTTTATACAGCATGTATTCTTCGGCGATGACGCCTCGATTTCATTCACTCCTTTGTATTTGCACCTCCGATCGACTCGTCGACGCTCCTATAATTATTTAACTGAACTGTTTAGAAGCTGCCTCCTTTCCCACCTCGCCTTGGCTGTATTTTTTTTACTTCATTTACTCTTAACTTGGCATTTTCTTTTCTTCATTTAGCCGAGCTTTCTTGATCACTTTAAAGACGAAGCCTCAAGAATCTGCTCTATTTGCCATTTGCATGAAAGATCGCTTGATTCGAGAAAATTTACATTCATTAACTGTTACGTTTCTTCCTTTTTCCTAGGATCTATTCTACTCTCGCAAAAACTACAAGCGACCCGAGCTGCAGATGTCACCCCATCAGGCCTTCGAGGACGAAGTCGCTCTACTGGACACCTTTTTCCCTGGTGAGTTATTTCAAAATTGTTTTTACCTGGCCGTTTGATTAGGAGGCTCTTTAAAAAACAAAAGAGTAACATTTGGAAAAGTATTGCATGCCGAGTCTGATAGAATATCTCGCTTAAAGGATGAATCAGGTGTTTAAATGCGTAATGTTCGTGGGAAATAGATGGCGAAGCGTATTGCTTGGGCTCGGAGGACAACGACTGCTGGTACCTTTACACCTTGAACCGGGAGAAGGTGGCGTTGCAGAATGACGAGCGCGAGCCTGACCAGACCCTTGAGATCCTGATGACCCAGCTCGACCCGGAAATCATGTCGATCTTTACCCGCGACGTTTGCTCCTCGGCAGCCGAGGCAACCCACAAATCCGGCATCGACAAGCTCATTCCCAGCATGCACATTGACGACTTCCTCTTCGAGCCATGCGGCTACTCTATGAATGGCGTTTCAAAGAGTGTAAGTATTCTTAGATTGATGCATGTCGTGGAAAAACGTTGATCGACGGCGATCGAGGTTGGGCTGTAATTTGATTCTCTTGCTCTTTATAGGGAAACTACATGACCATCCATATTACACCGGAACCTGAATTTTCTTACGTCTCCTTTGAAAGCAACATCCCCGAGGCATCTTACGAAGAGGTAATTGAACGTGTCTTGAAGACCTTCAAGCCTGGCAAGTTTGTGGTAACCATCTTTGCAAATAAGGAGTCGGTAGCCGCGGATGGGCCGCGTGAACTCGAGCAATCCTCGGAGCGCTTTGGCTTCGAGACCGATTACACGCGCAACGATGTGCAGTACTGTCGCTTCAAAAACTACGACCTCACCTGCGCATTCTACTCCAAATTCCCAAGCTGAGGGTTCATGGCCGCCTCGTCGGTGGCGTGCAGCAGCAGCTGCAGCAGCGCAATCAGCCCCGACGAGGCGACCGCCCTCCCCCTCCTCTCCTCCTCCTCTCTACCCCCGTCCCACTACCTCCAGACGTGCCCCCACCTCCTCACCACCGCCAAGGAGGCGAGCTTGCAGGCGCAGGTCGGCTGCACCTCCTCCTGCTCCCTCGACGAGTACCGGCGCCGCTCCCTCAAGAGCGAGGCAATTACACCCGAGCAGAAAGAGGTCGACCTCACCTGCGGCAGTCGTTCGACCTCCTCGCCTCAGCTCGTGGGGCAAAAGTCGCGTTCCAAAGTCTACCGGAGAGCCTCCCTCAAATCACTGAGCAACATCAGCGTCGCTTCCTCCTCGCCTTCGGGCCAGTCTCGTATTCACAAGATCTCGAACCGCAAGAGCGACAGAAAGATGAGCGAATCAAGTCTGCGAGATCACAGTATCGCCGGCAATCAGGAGAACAAAGAGAACGTCGACTGCAACCCTCTCTCGAGCCCCTACCCGTACTCTACGCCTTGCCAAAAAAACAAGAAAAACCAGGAGCAGCAGCAATCGGCGCAGCAGCAGGACCAAGAGCACAAACAGGCTAAGAGTAGAAGCTGTAGTAGCTTTCTGCCTATTCTCTCGCTTATCCCCCACACAATGATAAGCTTTCAGTACCCGAGTCCCAAAATGAAGTTCTCCTGGTGGAGAAACAAGATATCGTGAAGGCACGCCTAAACGAGTCCAAAGACGAAGACTGCCTCGCTGGGGTGGCTTCTTTCCTCAAGAGGTTGTACGGCTGTGAAGGCTGTATATTTTTTCGTTATCCCGTGGCTGGATGATGATTTATTTATTTCCTTTTCGAGTCAGCTATGAGAGAGCCAGTATGTGTATGAGAGAGAGTTCTCTTTATTTTTGCGACACTGATGCCGGTCTCCTTATTGCATGAAAGATATTCTCGATCGCGGAAATTATTAGAAACCACTGATACGATCCTGTGAAAACTATAAAATGTAAACAAATGTATTAGTCAATGTAGTCTCAATCGTCGATGTAAGGTGAATGAAAACAACAGTTTACTATGTTACACATCGATTGTAGAAGAACATTTAGAGAAAAATGTGTCTACGTTAATGCAGTCACCTTTTTATCGTCGTCTGTGTGTATTAATCTGTTTATTCTCTACACTGTAAAAGTGTCTTAGTGACCGTTTTACTTCTGCATGCCGAGGTTGTAGAAAATACTGTCTTGTAATTCCTATGTTGTTAAACGTCGGATTAATATACACGGTGTTTTTATGTATAACAGATTACTTGCGAATTAGCAGGCACTTTTCTATGTACAAGCGACCAAAACTAAAAAAAAAACATTCTCGGTGATACTCTACTTTCGATTATACTTCCTTGATCAATCGAGCGAACATCAAGTTTTTCAAACAAAAGTGACGACTGTCCTGTAATATGCTAGTAAGCATTCCACAGAACTGAAGATACTATTAATTCAAGCAATTGTACTTTCAGTAACGAAAAAGGTGCTTCATTAAAAAGAAAAAACATCGTCTGTTACATTATCCTTGT
Source organism: Eurytoma californica (assembly GCA_035586675.1). Classification (NCBI taxonomy): domain Eukaryota; kingdom Metazoa; phylum Arthropoda; class Insecta; order Hymenoptera; family Eurytomidae; genus Eurytoma; species Eurytoma californica. The sequence goes on along the minus strand of JAXIUT010000009.1, from coordinate 24,367,142 downwards.
ATAGGTATATTAACTTGTACAATTTTATGTAATCTAAATTGTATTTTACACATGCATTTTTCATGCACAAATTCAAAGGTCATATATAAATTTCTTTTATTATGCATTTTGTGAAAATGCGTCTACTATTACTCAAATTATAAAAACGATGAAAGTTATTTATCTGTAAATGATGATCTCTGAAAATTCTTCTTTGATAATGAAATGACATTTCATTGATTTTTAAATAAATATCACTGAAGAAGCACATTTTTTAACAATGTACTTATTTTTTTTTAAATTTTCAGACAAATACGAAGTGTTAAAATTTTATTATCAAGGACGAATTACCCATAATATACCATCACAGACTTATTATTGATGTAAATCGACTATATATTTCATTGTATTATAGTCGAAAAGATAAGATTGAGAAGACAGTAAGCCAAAAATTGCAATTGTATTTTTCTGCCATATAAAAAATAGCAATCCACCAGGAGGAGGGGGAGAAAAAAATGAAAAATTCTTCAGATCAACACAAGTCATTTTGAGTTCAAATATTCATTTTTGTTTTCTTCACCAGAATTTTTTTCCAAATGTTTATTTTTTTATTTTTTGAACAATAAAAATTTTTCCTAAAGATCATTTTCATTCTTTTATTTCACTTCTTAAAATAAATGGCTTCTATCACAATGTTACTTCCTATTCATCATATATTTCTTCCTGAATTTATATTAATAATAAACTACTTTACATTACTATAAGCGATAATTTATTAATTAATGTGAAGAAATATTTGTATTGAAGGGTGCTAATGAAGAATAATAATGTTATAATATTCATGTCTTTGCGTGTTGAAAAGCGTTTGCTAAAAATGAAAATTATAAAATCTATATTAAAATTTGTGCTTATACATAAACAGGGCTGGGCAGATACAGTTTTCTTTTGAAGAGTAACTTTTATAAACTTAATAAAAGTTGAGAAAAGGGTAATTATCATAACATGTATACTGAAAGAACCTACAAAATTTTACAATAAAAAATCATAAAATAGCTCAAATGTAGTTTGAAATAGGAAACAAATTTTTAATTGATTATATTTTTTACAAAGTACGCTTCTTTCAGTGTACTAATGTCTAATAATGCATTAAATAAAATAGTTTCTTTATCTTTTTTTAGTATAATTGCAATGATACAAAGTATTGTTACTTACTAGTAATATTTTTGATCGGTTGGTTGTCAGTTTAAAAAACGTGCAATGTAAGAACCGACATTTTTAAAAGTACAAAATGTTAGACTTGTCATAGGAAAAATAACTAAATTTTAATACATCATTGTGATACATCAGCTGGACTGTAATGTAAGTGAGAAGATTCGATTTAGTCACGAAGAAAAGCATTTTTAAAAGATATATTAAGAAAAGTACAATAAATAAGTATTTATGTACAATACACGTATTTAACACGGCACTGTCCAGCTCTGCAATCAGTGTATCAAGAGCAAATCAGTGTAAGTAATAATTTGATAGCAGTCGTTAAGTATAAGTTAATGAAGTTTAAAATAATTGACTGCATCGTACAAAATGTATATGTTAATGTAGACTTTATCGTTGCATGACAGTTTGTCTTATTTATGTACGAAAGCTATAAAATAAAAAAAGGATATAATGTATATTCAATTAGGATAAATTTTAAAATTTTTTTTAATAGTAGAAAAATAACAGTCGTTTAAAATATTGTTAATGATAACCTTATAATTCTATCACGTTGCTGCATAATTTTACTCATTGTTTAAAGCTAAAATGTAAAAATGTTATGCACTATATTGTAGATGTAAATGTATCGTCATTATAGAGTTACTTTAACATCAATATCATGGAGAAAGCACAAAAACTAAATGAATACCTATTTGGCAAAGAAATTTTTTTTAAAAGCTACTTTTTGAAATTTGCATGTAATTTACTCTAGAATGTCAACATTTAAGATACCATTTCTAATTAGCAATATTAATTTAGCATACTCTATGTTTTTTTTACCATCACAATTCAAAGAATTAACACTACTTAAATATGCAAAATTTGAAAAGTAACTACTAAAGATGAAATATATGAATAAAATTGAATGAAATTGATTTTAAAAAACTTGAATTAACAGGTTTACCGTGGTCTCTTAATTATAAGATTTTACAAAAAAAGTATTATAAAAAAAATAAAAATGATAAAAAAATAAAATAAAAAAAATGAAAAGAAACAAATTTGCGAATGGTAAGATAAATTTAGAAATACTAACGATTATTGTAAAAAATTCCAAACGTTCTAAATCATTGTATTTAGTTCCGTAGGTTCTTCTTTGTTAAATCGAACGCGCATACCCTGGAACATTGAGTTGAACTTTGTGCCGAACCCTCTGTTTGTCTTCTCGTAAATCATCTTTTTCTCTTGCATTTGCAGCTCGTCTGTTTCAGCAGCATCAAAAATATCGCGTACGCGATCCAAAGCTGTAAAATAATACATCATTTAGTGCCAGAAATAAAGTATTACGTTATAAAATAGTTTTTATAGTGAAAACTAAGTATTAAAATTTTCTTTTTTATGTATATCTCTGTTTTCTTATACTTTTTATCCTTTTCAGTTTCCGAAAGAACAATAAATCGTATATTTTGTCAGTGAACGCATGTAATATTGTACTATTGTAATTACAAATAAATTTTGATTATAAGGTAAATGTAGAAATGGATCTTGATTATTTTCATAGGTAATTCACCTCTTCTCAAATCCATCTCGTCCATTTCCTTATCGTTAATTTTCGCTAATTCTTTTCTAAAACTGCGAGTTAGCTTCTTGCGAATGTAATCGGCCTCTATTTCCTGCTTTGTCCTCGGTATTCTAAATCTGATGCAGCAACATATCATTATAGTGATAGCCAAAATAATCGAGAGCACAATTCCAACTAGCTGCCACACTCGCATCCCACCTACTTCTTCTTCCAGCCATTCTGGTTCGCTTCCTTCATCACATTCTCCAGTGATGTTTAAGCAAGGCAGCGGTGGTACCGAAGAAGCTATGTCTGATAAAATGCTGTTAGTGTCCATCTGAAAGCCACCATTAATTAGATCCCAATAGTAAATACCAGACTACTTGAATTAGTAATGTTAACATACGACGTGCAATTATTTCCATAGAAAGTCCTTATTAGTTAAATTTTATATTTTAAGTAGTATAGTAATTGCTTTTTAATTATTAAAGCTAATAATTCAGACTAAGAATTATGCAACAACTTTCCTAAATGGAATTTTATAAAATTTGCAGGTATTTTTTAACTACTTACGATGAATTTTAAATTCACAAGTTTATTCACAAAACAGTCTTACTAAGAGAAAACACATGCCGCGACTGAGGCAGAAAAAGTAAAGTAAGTGAGATTTCTAGGCTGTTTAGGGTGTGGCGCTTATTACTAATATCCCCTGGCACTCCCTTTTTTCTACACCCTTTACAGAGAAATGCATTTTTAGTTCATTAAAATCAATAGGTAAATAAACGTGTCAATAAATTTTTCGAGTGACTAAAGAATTGGCAATATTTTTTTATTATCTTATTATTAATTAATATTATGTAATAATAAGTAAAGATTAAAAATAAAGTAATCATTTGTTACAAAAACAATATATGTACTATTTTTACGTGCTTACGACACTAAATCGTGCCTTAACAATTATCCATAATCTTTTTTTTTCAAACATTTCGATTCTTTGTTGTTATTAATGCATTAAAAGTATCGTCTTTTTTAATTACAAATAGATCTTATTGTTAACGTCATTCCGTTGGTATTCCGCGATACAGGCTAGACGAAAAGACATGATTTGGTTAAATCGATTGCACGACGGAATCTTTTATTTAAGCATAATAAAAATCCACCCTGACTCTACAAAAATGACTCGCTTTGTGCACTTTTTCAATCTTTGGGCAAACATTTCTACACTGCGCGAGTGTCTTTGTCACTTAGTCGGATGCGACGTTTCATTACAAAAAACCTCATGCAACAAAATCATGAGAAACATATGGTATTAAAAAATAATTTATGATAAAAAAAAGAAAAATAAATGCATGGCTGAAGTATACTAGGCTTCAAACGCTGAGAAAACAATGCAATGCAACAATTTAAAAAGGACTCTCCCACTCTCACAACAATAATCGAAGACTCACGAAATTGCAAATCTCATGATTGTACGTCGTGTCATATTTTTTTTAAGATTCTACTTAACAATCTATTGTCTCGTAGTCTCCATGAGTTTATCTATTTTCGTTAGATTCGCATTCGATATTGCATGTAATAAACGCGACTGACCGGTTATTTTTAAAAAACCGATACACTTGACTGTAAAACCTTTTGTGGTGTAACCTGTATCGCTCTAAAAACTTATGGATTTTTTGTCCAGATATCCGGATACAACAAATTCTCCGAATTTCTAATCCTATAGGACCAACTCCGACTCTCTTTTGAGGAATGGATTATGGCCAGAATTTTTCCTATCAAGGGTTACCCGAAACAATGCTTAGTTCATCTTCGTTTTGTTTTTTTTTAGCAGGTATTAACATTATCAATGATTGATTTATGATATTCATTCTTTTCGAATAAACGTTCGACCCCTGTAATAGAAATTTAAATTTAACATAACTGTACTGTACTGGTTAAAAAAAAAAAAAAAATAAAGTCGAAGTTATGATTTTCCTACTTACGTGATTGTTTTCTTTTCTGTAATTTTTGGCTGAGAACGAGCCCTGTTTAATACTTTGAGAAAATCGGAAGTTTTAGTGCGCATCCGAGAGTGAATGTAGACTTTACTGCACTTTATATGGTAGTGCAGATAATGTCTGAACATATGTATCAAGTCGATTGTATTACTACGAGCATCTTTATTTGTGTGTCGTGGAAATAGTACTAACAAAAATTAAAATTATTTTAGAATTTTAAAGACTCAATAAAAAAACTATTAATAAAAATTAAATTTACCAAAAGTTATGTATCCAATGCAGTCACTAATAGTAGTACCTGCATCTTGTAATTCTAAAGGAGGTTCACGATGACTAAATAGTACCTGAGGTGCAGTATGACTTGCTCTCCTTCCCTCTTTTAATTCTTGTAAAAACATTTTGCCAATTACCATATCATCAACATCTTTAAATATTGTACTAAACACCACAGTTACTCGATCACTTTTTGCTTCAACATATCTGAAAGAATTATTCAAATTTCTTAGATTGTATATATTTTGCAAGAATAATATTACAAAAAAAACTAACATAATTTCTTGATCTCGATATTGAATGACAGCTTTTCGCTGCAGTTTACTAGTATCTTCAGTTGACTCACTCAATTTCTCTTGACAATCAAAATACTTTTCAAATATACTGGCAAAACAATGTCTTTTAAGTAAACCAATTTTTTTTACAAGACCTTCCCAATCTTCAGGAAGATTTTCAAGATCCATCATTACAGTAACACTGTAACCTACACAGAAATAGGAAAAAAAATATATTTAATACTTTAAGATTTATTATATTTCAAATTCTTTAAATTGCAAAAACCTGTTTCAGGTTCTTCCATCAAGTAAGAACCATATTCCCTTTTGAGCAATTCGTCAGCTCCATGTTCTTGGAGTTGTTTATAAAATTTGAGTAGTGCGCTTATCTGTAAAGAATTACAACTTGAGTATGTTCTTAAAAAAAATTAACAATTTCAAAATATAACTCTTACTCTAATTTTTGATTTATCTCCACTTAAATTTGAAATGTGAAACAAGACTCCATCAAAATCTGCTATCAAAACATCGGTTGATTCAAGTTTTCCGCTGAAAGAAAGCAATAGAATTATAAATTTATATTTTTAAGATTAAATCAATATTACAGTATAATAATGATAAAAAGAGTTTTAATTAAACTTTAAAGGAAAGTTAGAAAAGAAAGTTTTTCGTCAAAAAGCCAGAAACAAGTTAAAATTAATTAGACACAAGGATAGCTTATCTTACGAGGAGGGGCATCATCGCGGACTTCGGAAGAGTAAAATTAAACATTTATAAAAACAGGAATGACGAGGAATGAACGAAAGGAGCTAGGTGATAATCAAGAAAATGGTGAGGAGGTTAGACACCGCCCCAGTCGGAAGGCGCGACACGGAGGTCGCCGGAGATATATAGTATTTAGCCAAGTCTGACTCACCCGGCCAAGACATTTCTGATTTTGTTGCTCAACGTTTCCTCGATTATCCTGTTATTTATCTCGAGCAAAATCATTGTGATTGTTCGATGATGGATCACGGGCGAGCCTCCGCACTAGTACAAACTACAAACTACTTTTTTACAAGAAGTAGTCTTCCTCGACGTGTCGCGAGTAATTGACCAATGCGAATGCTGCCGATGTAATGCAGAAGTACAACAAAATTCGAAATAGCAATTATCTAATCTTTGATGCAGTCATTGAAGGGACCAGCGCAGTAGTGCCGCTGCAGGCGGCAGGAGTCTCTCTGAGGCCGTATCCTCTCTAACGTCTAAGGGCCTTTCTACATGCTATTCCGTCACTTCACCGTACCCCCGCTGGCCGCTACCCCGTCCTATATGGCCGTGACTCATGAGTGAGATAGAGGATACATGAGTCTCTACAACGGATTCGCTGCTCGCGGGAGCTCGGTTAGCCTACGCCCCTACAATAGCCCCGTCATGTTATGCGTGACCAGCGTGACGGAGCTGGGAGCAGACTAAAAAATTCTCCTTCAGACTTGTGGGTTTATACCGTTAATTTCAATAAAATTGAAAAAAATTTATAAATAAAGTTATTACTTGTTTTATTAAATAATAAATTATTTGAATAAAATAAAATAGTTTTCTACAACAGTTCCTTTCCAGTTTCCAGTTTGCAGTTTCCGCTGTTCTTTTTGCCAATACGTTGCGTTCCTCCCATCTCCAGTTTTCCATGCACGTAAGTGCACATGCTAGATTGATATTTGAATGATAATAAGTTCGGAACAGCAGGATGGAGCTATTGTAGAAAGGCTCCAGTAGGCAACGATTGCTTGTGATAGAGTGTATTACCTACAGAGTAGATATCCGTGGGGGCCGTGGTGCGCACGTCGTGAGCTCGCGCCCGCGTATCTCTGTCAGCGGGGTGTGCGAGACTGCGAGCCCTGCGAGGTCGGTCGCAAGCCGCGAGTAGCCGCGAGAGTCAGGTCGCAGTGGCAGACCCGCTGCCGTGCAAAGAGGCAGAGAGGCGCGGAGGACGGAAGACGAGGGTCTCGGAGGGAGCGTTATAAGGTACACAGACTGGGTCAAAGAGCGAGTGGGAGTGAGAGTTTCGGGTGCAGCGGTAATGGGGCTGCCGCGGCCGTGGACCAGCCGCACCTAAGAGGACTTGCACGTACCTCGCTGACTGTCACTCGGGGTCTTTGAGTGAGTGATCGTGTGTGGTGTGCTTACGGGCCGTGCAGCATCGAGAGCTGCGCTCAGAGTCATGGCATCGTCCCAGAAGGGCATACAGATCGGCAACGCCTGGTTCCAAAAGAAAATCAACCTGAGGCCCCAGCACAGGGGGGTGCACCTTGTCACTGAGGAGATACTCAGACAGATCCCTGAACTCTGCCAGTTCTCAGTTGGTCTCTGTCACATACAAAGTGGGTATTCCAGTCAACTACTTTTTACTTTTTTCTTTTTTCTTT